>VDFB02205164.1:0-47964 GCA_007258455.2 Sequoia sempervirens | reverse complement strand
CAAGTGGTATCAGAGCATGATCTTGTCACCATAGAGGCAAGGTTTTTCTCAATTTTAGAGGCGATTTTGGGAAGAGCATATCTTTCAGATTTTGGCAAATTTTTTTTCTGATTTTTAAAGGGTTTTTGAAGAAAATATTGAAGAAGCTACAGTCCAGATTTTAGAAGAATTGGAGTAGAATTAGGGTTTCTACACTATTTTTTTGGAATCTACATATCTTGCACATCTTGTTGAATTGGAGTCTAATTTTTATTGGGTTTTTGAAGACATAATAAAGGAGATTACAGTAAAAATTTGAGAGAATTTAAGTTTCATTTGTGTGATTTATTTCAACATTAGTGGTTTCCATCATGTCGGGGCCTTCAACAAGGGGTAAAAAGAATGTCACTCCGGGGAAGACTCCTAATAAGGATGGTGAAACAATCGAGGATATTACTTCATAATGAGGAAATCAATAAGGTCAAGGGAAGACATTTCCTCAATTAAGATGGATATGTGTGACCTAAGGGGAGATATATCTACATACAAAACATGTTAAGCACCTACGGTCAACTCAAGAAAGGAGTTCTCAAGCCGCCAAGGTGAGGTACCTCTAGGTCGGCCCACACCGACACAAGCTTTAAGATTCTAAGGGGATCTAGGAATTTATTTCCAAAGGTGGATATGCGCAAAATTCGATGGTAAGTGATCCTAACATGGATAAACCAAATGGAGAATTTTTTGAAGTACACCAAATCCCAAATGGACAAAAGGTCACGATGGCTTCCTTATATCTAGAACCAGATCAATTCATTTGGTATCATTGGCTTTGCACTCATCGAAGTAAAAAGGGGCTCACCGTCTCATGGTCAATTTTTATAGAGGAAGTCCAAGCACAATATAGCAATAGCGTCACAGACAACTTCTTCAGCCAACTAGCTAAACTTCAACAAACAGGATCAGTTAAGGATTATATTCAGCAATTCCAAAATCTATCCTTAAGGGTGGATACAATTATGGAGGAAAAATTGAATGACTTATTCTTGGGTGGTCTCAAGGATCACATTCAACATGAGGTACACATGTTTAGTCCTAGTTCCATAAATGAGTCTTTTATCTTAGCACGTAGGGTAGAGGAGAAGTACTTGATTCCTAAGAAGCAAGGGGCTAATGTGACAAGAGAAAGGATATTCAACACAACCTACAAAGTTGACTCCACAACAAATTGAAGAGAAAAGAGCAAAAGGCTTATGTTTCAATTATGATAGCAAATACAGTTGAGGACATAAATGTAGTGAAAAGAAATTGTTTTATATTAAAGGTCCCAATGAGGAAGAAGAGGAGGAACCCATACTAGAAGATGAAAGGGAGTCAAATGAGGAATCACATGATTCTCAACCACCCCATTTCTTGTCATGCACTCTCGCCAGTTTCAACGCCCACAAACTCAAGGTGGTGGGGTTCCAACAGCGTAAAAGCAATGTAGTGTTGATCGACTCGTAGTACTCATAATTTCATCAACAAAAAGTTAGCTACCAGTTTGAATTGTTTCATATATCCAAATTTAGAGTTCTTCTCAAGTTTTGATTGCAGATGGTGGTACAATTATTGTTTAGGGAAGTGTCATAGCTGCTAAATTATCCATGGAGATATCGTACTTTGATACCCCAATGCGAAATAGTTCATGGGTGCGCCAGATATTGTTTTGGGAGCACAATGGCTTACTACATTAGGAACAATTGAGATGAACTTCCAAGAACTATTCATGAGATTTCAATCAGAAGGAAGGCTAGTAGAGCTAAGGGGGTTGAAGGAAAAATCTCCACAAATGGTAAGCTCTCATCAAATGCAAAAGTTGCTTAAGAAAGGAGTGGATGGATTTGTGGCCCAACTATGCTCATTAGAAGTCTCTCAATCTAATACTCCTACTCATCTAGATTTGCAAGCTATAATAGATCGTCACTTAGTTATTCTTGGAGATATGCCTAAAGGACTTCCTCCTAAGAGGGATCATAATCATGCCATACAGTTAGTCCCAGGGAGCCAACCAATCAACATCGCCTTATAGGTATCCAATACACAAAAGAGTGAGATAGAAAATATTTTTAGCTTAGATGCTAGAGGCAGGAATCATCGTGCATAGCCAAAGCACAGTACTCACCGTGGTGATGGTAATGCAAGAAGATGATACTTGGCGATGTGTCCATATTATAGAGTACTCAACATACAATTCAAAGATAAGTTTCCAATTCCATTCATTGATGATTTGCTTAGACGAATTAAATGGAGCTATGTTTTTTACCAAGTTAGATCTTAGATCTGGTTATCACCAAATTCAGATTAAGGAGGAAGATATTTGTAAGACAACATTTCGGACTCATGAGGGTCATTATGAATTTTTGGTGATGCCATTTGGTCTTACCAATGCACCATCTACATTCCAAAGTTTGATAAATTCCATTTTTAACAAGTTCTCAAGAAGGAAATTCCAAAGTTTGATGAATTCCATTTGGTCATCAATAGGTTGGTCATCAAACTTTGGTCATCAAGAAGGAAATTCCAAAGTTTGATGAATTCCATTTTTAGCCTATTGATGTATTCTTTGATGAATTCCATTTGGTCATCAATAGGTTGGTCATCAAACTTTGGTCATCAAGAAGGAAATTCCAAAGTTTGATGAATTCCATTTTTAACCTATTGATGTATTCTTTGATGAATTCCAAAGTTTGATGAATTCCATTTGGTCTTACCAATGCACCATCTACATTCCAAAAACCATTAAGAAACTGAGAGGATTCTTGGGATTGATAGGGTACTATAGAAGATTTGTGAAGAATTATGGTAGTATAGTAGCACCTCTCACCACTCTATTGAAGAAGGATTCTTTTCATTGGAACGAGTTTGCCAATACAACATTTGAGAGATTGAAGGAGGCTATGTGTACAACTCCAGTACTTGCCACTCCTGACTTCACCAAGGAATTCATTCAGGGAATGTGATGCTTCGAAATGGGATAGGAGCAATGCTCATGTAAGAAGGCTCCACCAATTGCTTTTGTGAGTCGCCAATTAAAAGGTAAGAATCAACTAAAACCTATTTATGAGAAGGAAAAGCAATACTCCATGCAAAGTGGGAAACGATGGAGGCCTATTTATGGGTAGACATTTCAAGGTTAAGACAGATCATGATAGCCTAAAATATTTTTTGGAACAACGACTATCTTCTGAAGAGCAACAAAAATGGGTCACTAAGATGTTAGGATATGACTTTGAGATTGTATATAAGAAAGGGAAAGAAAATATTGTAGCAGATGCACTGTCAAGGAAGGATGAGAAAGATGAAGCCTTATTGTGTGCCCTTTCAATATTACAAGCAAATTGGGTGGAGGAAGCCAAAGCAGAGTGGCAAAATGATGTTGCAACAAGTAATCTCATCGAGCAATTAAAAAGTGATCCTAGTAGTTCAGATAAGTTTTGTTGGAAGGGAGATACTCTTTGGTATAAAGAGCGTTTGTATCTCTGCAAGAATTCCAACCTTAAAATCAAGATTCTCACAGAGTTGCATGAGTCTCCAGTGGGTGGTCATTCAGGATTTTTGAAGACATATCATCGAGTCAAGCAAGATTTATTTTGGGAGGGGCTAAAGGGTGATGTTCAAAAATTTGTGGCTGAATGTTTGGTGTGTCAAAGGCATAAAGGGGAGACAATTAAGACACCAGGTCTCTTGCAACCCTTATCTATTCCTAGCCAGCATTGGGAAGAGGTATCCATGGACTTCATCACAGGGCTTCCCAAATCTAAAGGTCATAATGTCATCATGGTGGTAGTTGATCGGCTCACTAAATATTCACATTTCATTGCATTAGCACATCCTTTTACAACAAGTGCAATGGCTAAAGCCTTTTTGGAGAATATCCAAAAGCTACATGGTACACCTAAAGTTATTGTTAGTGATCATGATCCTATCTTCACTAGTCACTTTTGGAAAGATTTATTTCATGTTTGGGTACTCAATTGGCTCTTAGCTCTTCATACCACCCTCAATCAGATGGGAAACAGAGGTTGTTAATAAGTGTTTGGAAGGATATCTACGTTGTTTCACTTCAGAGAAACATCTCAGTGGGTAGATTGGCTACCACTTGTGGAATGGTGGTATAACACTTCTTTTCATAGCTCATCAAAAATGTCTCCATTTTGGCACTTTATGGATATCATCCTCCTTCCATCACATCATCAATTAAGGTGTCCCCAAGAGTTCAGGCAGTAGAAGACCACTTGCTTCATCAACAACAAGTACTTTCAGGACTCAATGAGAATTTAGCCATGGCACAAAAATCAAATGAAAACAACAAAGTGTCCAACATCGTGAGTGGAAAGAAGTTTTGAAGTTGGGGATTGGGTCTTGGCGACAGCCTTACAAGAAAATCTCACTAAAGCAGTAAAGAAAGAATAATAAGTTGTCTCCAAAGTATTATGGTCCATACCAAATCATGCAAAAGATCGGTAGTGTTCCTACAAGCTTGATTTGCCACCAACAACAAAGATACATCCAGTTTTTCATGTTTCCTATTTGAAGAAGGTAATTGGGCATAATATTCCCACTCAAACAACACTACCAGAGCTTGATGAAGAAGGAAGAATCATTTTGGAACTAGAGTGCATTCGTCAAACATGCACAAAGAAGCTGAGGAATAGAACTATCACTGAGTATCTCATCCAATGGAAGAAGTTACCATTGAAGATACCACATGGGAAGACAAGGAGTTCATTCAAAAGTTCAAACTTGATTAGCATTGAGGACAATGCTTCTTTGAAGAAGGGGCATGTTACGCCCTTAATATTATTGTACATTGGGTTATGAATAGTCGACTTATGGCTATCTTAACTCTCTATTAAGTCATATTATCATTAGTATATTGTTATTTAGTTGTTTAGGTCAGCCTAAGTCTTATATAGGTGTGTCTAAGTCGGCCTAGGTGATATCCTTGGCATAAATAGGTATATATAGGAGGTTGTGAGTCTTATTTCATCATCAAGTGTGAAGTGTGTTCTCATTAGAGATATTTGGAGGTTTGCCCCCTCGAAGTGGCTTGTTATTCTCAGTTATTATCAAGTATTTGCAGCATATTCCATATCATATTCTTCTATTGTGCAAGTTATTTCATAACATTTTATGCATCTTAAACAATATTAGAATGGGTACTTGGATAACCACATTGTTGATAGATTTTATTATTTTATTAGTATTCTCCTTGCTAACTTTGAATATTAGTTGTAAAATTCATGAAGGAGGTGGAGTTGGAAATGGTAGCTACAAAGCTATTTTTAACAAATTCCTTAATTTGTGTACTATAATTGAGTAGTAGAGCATCTTTTATTATTAATGGTGTCCACAGGCATGTATGAACATGAGTTTAGACATCTACCTTGTGATTTGTGCCATTGGAGGAGTTACAACTCAAAGATGTCACTATTATTAGTATAGGAGTTACTTTTTCAATTCATGAGTTACTAGGAGTTACTTTTACTATTCTTGAAAGATTCTCTTCACTTTTTAATGTGAGATTTTTTATAATTTACCATGGTTTGATAGTCTATTATTTTGGAAGTCATTTGTGGTATTCCCATCCCATTTCTCTATAACTTAGAGACACGAGATAGTAGTTTTATTTGATGTTATTTTATATGTACACCTCCCCACTTGAATGCTTCTAGATTGAAAGAAGTTAGAGTCTTTCATATGTATTAAAATTATTGAAGATTAATACATTATTGAGCCTCTCTTTGATGGATTTTTTCTAAAATGTTTTCTCCACATAAATACAATGCTATGTATTTCCTTATCATGGGATTTTCATTTTCTTATTGCTAATTCTACACACTCACATAATCTTATGTGTTTAATCCAATATTTTCCAACTAAAAATTAGATTTATGTCACTTTGGAAAAGTTTTTCATTGTAAAATTTCTTCACTTTTATTTAACAACTCTATCTCTTTTGATCTCCATACCCAATCTATACTTGGTAACCCTATGTACTTATGTTGAAAGCTAAGTTTCAAATCATAAGTCACATCCTTGGTGTTACTAACAAACAACACATTTACATTCAATTTGATACCAAGAAGTTAATCAACATCTATTTTATAATAGTCAAAATGATCTAATTTGGATCTCAAAAATCCTAATCTCAACACAAATGAATCAAATTTATGGTGCCACATCCTAAAAGACTATTTGAGACGATAATATAGACACCTATAATTTACCTATCTACATTTTCTCCTAACACCATATTGATATTCATCATCATACTAATTTCAACCTAGTTGAATACTCTTCATACTAAGATTATCATCATTAATTAATATTATATATTTAATTAATCTAATTCATCACCACCTAAATGAATAATTTTAGTCTTACATCTCATACCTAACTAAATAATTTTCTTACTTAATGAGTTTAATTTACACTTCACATTGATAATTAATTAAATAATTTGTATTATTTAATTAATCTAATTTCCCTCCACTATCCTAAAAATATGATTAACTACTACTTTTCCCTCTTATTTTTGGTTGTAACTAATTATTTGACTATTTCTATTTTTAGCTAATATTGCTAGAGTTACTCAAGAACTCAAGCTTCTAGGATCACTTGCAAAACCAAAATATCCTCTATGAGAGAAAATAAAGAGACTAATTTTTCTAATAATGGATGCAAAATGATATTAAATGAATTGTGATCAATTCATATCTATGTGCCAAAATGTACATATGAAGCCTCGCTTATATAGAGAAGATTGAAAGGTAGGATAAACTAGGATGATGACAAGTGTCTTAATCCTATGAAATGAGACAGCTATAGGATTATATCGCATGAAGACTAGAAAAATATAGAAGATTCCTAAAATCCTAAGTAAACTTAACATGTGAACATGTGTGTTGTGAATAGGATTTAACTAATAAATAGTTAGATAATATGTCTTGTTCACAGTACAAAGGGGGAAACTAGATAGGAAATACCCCTTCTTAAGTGCAACTTAGGAAGAATTATGAAAAAATGAAAACTATGTAAAGATGTAAGGATGGGTCTCAACTACCAGGTCATGTTAGGTACCCATGTGTAAATACAATCTCTCACAAATGGAGAAAGGGAGAAAACCAAGTGGGACAAAAATCATCTCTAAGAAAAGAAAAATAATAAAGTGAAAAAGGAAGGAGGACTCAATATGACCCCCCAAGGACTAATTTTATCACCAATATAAAATCAATGATCCCCATAAGAGGGAAAATGAGAGACTATGTATCTTGCCCCACAATATGAAATCTCCTATAATAATGGTGGATTCTTAAAAACAAAAACAATCCAATGCCTACAAACAACATTCCTTCCTTTGGGAATCAAGTATAAATGCAAGAAATCTTCCCATTTCAAATAGGAATTAGTAGGAAGAATGATCAAAATGTAGAAGTCTCTAAAATAGCTCACATGTCTTCATGTTGATGTCAAAATCTACCACAATCAAGTTAGGTGCTCCAAGCCACATTGATGAAAATGACAATCCAAAATATAGTAGAGATTAATGTAGAAAATGATCCAAGGATGAAAACATCTGGTCTGAAGACAAAAATGTCTCCTCCAAATATTGCTCAAAAGACTCCAAGACAATGTCAAATGGCGACAAATATTGATAAGATAAATCAAATACCATGCAAGATTGAGATACAGTAACCATGGATGTATGATGCTCATCATAGGGAGACCAATAGACCAATGATAATCTAGTACTCCTTTAGAAGGTGTCAACATGAATGATGTTTGAGTCAGATATGACTTATGAATATCCACAAAACTATCATTGTAGAAGCATATGTAGGAAAAGGAGTAAGAACATAGAAATGTGCCCTCATAAAATTTAAAGTAGTCAACTCCATCAAAGAGAAGATGAATAGAATAAATAGTGTCTTCCAAATCTAAAATATAGGACTCAAGAAAAAAACTTGAAATGTCTATCAATTAGTCATCCCAAGTAGCCATATCTAGAAGATGATGTATATCTTGTTGCATTGAATCACATGTAACTATGAATGTAGTAACATAATTATCATCAAAAGTAATAGTAGATGGAGGATATGATATCTCAATGCATGTCATTAGACTACATTGTTCACCCCTAAATGGTGATTTTCCCTCACAAGATGTTGAAGTAAGAACACTTGATATGTTAGCTAATGTTGGAGTGTATGAAGTCTATCAAGTAGTATATGGAAACTTCTCTATGCCATTTTAACATTCAAGTTCTTCTCATTCTTTAAGGTTCATATTTTTTTTTGGAAATCATATGGTAGAAAAACATCAAGTTATTTTAGACAATTTATAGTTGGATCCTCTGAGAATGGAGATTCATTCAAATCACCATACATCTCCCAAAGTTTGGTCCAAAGAGTACTAGGAGAATCAATCCATAGGAATACACTCAATGTGTCAAATTCCACATTTCATTTAATAAATCTTGCTACATAATTAGTCTCTTTATACCATACTACGCTTTTCTCAAATGATTCCATGTTTAGGAACAAGTTCATAAAGATAGGGAAAAATATTTTAGCATACCCTCTCACCAAGACTTATTGTTCCCTATTTTCTACTTCAATTACAATTGCATTAGATTTGTGATACCCACAATTTCTCCTTAAATTTAGTCATACACAAGAACACGGAGACACATAAATCAATTTAGGAAATCAATTATAATGTCACCTATCCTAACAATATGGGAGGTGCTTTGCATCATCATCCCATATTGGATAGTGTATGTATGATATCCATATAAAACCAACAAGTATATCTATCTCATGCCTCTAGCAACTCACATTGCTAACATGCCTATGTGTGACAACAATACCATAGATGTAAACATATGGTAATCCTATGGGTAGATCTTTGGTAATCACCAGTCAAAAAATAGCAATATGCTCCCACACCCAAATGTGTAGTAGTGTAACACCACAAACAATAGAACATGCTCCCCTATAAGCTACATCCTGCAATTGGAAATATAACATCACCAAAATGCATGGGCCCCAAGCATATACCATACTTTATCCCACCATACCCTCCAACATATGTCCCCATCCCACTAGGAACCCATGCCTGCACCAATCAAGAACCAATACACCAGCTACAACACTGTATGTAACTACAGTTAGCCTCTCATAATGGTCTACCAATATGTCCCACTGAATTTCATACTCCTTGATGCCTAGGTCCTTAGTCTCAAAACACTTGACCATCACTACTAATCTAGAATAAGGATCATAAATGACCCTCTCACCATGAATAGGGTCACTGTAGCCTCACCAATGGGAAGATGAAAGTACCTAGTCTCTGAGTACCATCGCTCTAATAATGTTACGATTAGGCCCCAATTAGCTCTAATCTCAGGCATGAAAGTGATATAGTACAAGTTAAGAGCATGCAAAGTGGTACGCTCGTTCATATCCAAGTGATCTCATAGTGTCATAGAAACTGACTAACTCTTGCATGTATATAGCAGTAGCAATATCTCATATGCTCAAACAACACATCAGGTCAATCATAACATATGAATAAGCCTACTTGATCAATTAAAACCTAAAATTGTAACAGTGGAATGCATTTAAAACATCAACAATCAAATGTGTCAGTCTAATGCATCATACAATTCAATTACGATGTGGAGAAATAATTGTGTCACTTTACCCAATGCATGCATTGCATGAAAATAATTGCATCGATTTATCCAACACTTGTGTTGCAGTAGAACAATTGTGTCACTAAAAATGATTATAGTGTGCAATGCAATTACAACACCACGAGACAAATGTGGCTCATAATTACAATTGCAGTGCACAAACCTCTATGTCATTTATGAATACGAATGTAGCATAAAATTATGCACGACATTTGTGGATCTATTTTTGAGCCCTAAATCTACCAAAAAATGACAAAATTTAAAACTAGGATAGAGTACATACTATGTTGCTTGAGCTAGTTGGTCATTTATAGCTCCACACTCATGCTCCTCAATGGTTGCTCTTTGAAATCCTCGCCATAGCTTTGCACCAAGTCTCCTCAAGCTCTCTACACTCCTCTTGAAATCTCAAAAGCACTATACACTTATAAGGATTATTTGCCATAAAAGGGTCTATATATAGAGCTCCAATGCCCTAATGGACCCCTATTTTGTACTATATGCACTGACCACATGTCACCCTACTGCTACCATTGCTGACCTAATTACCCTAAAATTATAATTTTTCATAGTCATCACATCTAAACACATCAAATCAACTTGTTGATAAATTTGGCTATATTTTCAAAAATTTCACCAAATTTTCTAAGGTGCTACCACACTATCTTGTTGTCACCGGGGCAGGTCTTGAGCAAAATTTTCTTAATTTTTCTTTGAAATAGTGCTCAAAATCACATTATCTCAAAGAGGTGCAAAATGTAGACTCAAAATTATCTTGACCTATAAGCAACATTTTTACACTAATTCTCATCTTATCCATATGATTAAATAATTATCAATTATTTAAATTTTACTAATTTCACATTCTAATATTAATTAAATAATTTAATTAATTCACCTTAATATTATTCCTCTGTGATTAATTAAATAAATTTCATTCATTTAATTATGTCACTAATTATCCCTAATCCTCTAAATTAATTAAATAAATTATTATTATTTATTTAATTGTCCATTACCCCTTTCTTAAATTAAATAATTACTTTAACTATTTAATTATCTTTTAATTCTTCAACATTGTCCACTCTCCATAAATAAATAAAAATATTTATTTAATTTATTTAATCTATTTGCACATATCATTAATGATTAATTAATTAAATTAATTATTAAATATCATGCATTTCCAACTCACCTTCTGAATGAGACTTCATCTCAATCCACTAATCAATAAATTTTAGTCAACTCCTCAATCAATCCAGTTCACTAACACTTAGTTTGAGTTAACATCTTAATTAGATCCCTTAACTAAATCATGCAATTAGTTGACTAATTCATGCATTTAGTTCACTGAATCATGCAACCAGTTAACAAATCAATCAATTCATCTCATTCATTCTTCACCATCAATCTCTTCAGTTCTTCCTCAAATCCTCACCATCCATCAAACTTGCATTTTCTACAAAATCAACCTTCATCCTCATTTGTAAGCTAATCACGTATCTTCAATATTTTGCTATCATATTCATTTGAGCTTATTGTAATTGTGCACACATAAATATGAGAGAAAAAATAGCTTACGAAATAAAATTTGGAAGGACAATGGAGGTGATTCAATATTGATGTAAGAATGTATTGCTTTGATTATTTCAATTTCTTGATTTCTTATGTCACTTGTTATTCATTGATATATTAGAATTGGTTGCTTGAATCTAATAGTTTGTGGTTGCTATTTATGATTCTTACATTTAACTTGATTACAGGTCATACATTAATTATTTGGGAATATCTCTCAATTGATAGTCTTCTTTAGTCTCATATGTGTAGAAGTTTGAATCTTGTTCACAATGCCAAAACAAATGTAAGATGGGTTCCTCTTGATAAGAATAATAGTGCTTGAGTTTCGATATGAATGTTGGTTCTAATAACCATGTTTTTGATCATAGAACCAAACATCTTTTCATTAAGGTTTCTAATTATGCATCCAATCCTTGAGATCCCAAGATTACCTTTTACACACCATCAAAATTCAATTTTTTCCACCTCTCATCAAGAGGAACTCACCTTATGTTTGTTTTTGGGATTATGAACAAGATGAACCTAGGACTTCCCATAAGTGATAATTAATTAAAATTATTCTTATCTATATGAGAGATATCATTTTAGAATATTATTAATAATATTCTTAACTATATACGTAGATAAAAAAAATATTAACTAATAGTGGAATGGTGCGATGGTTAAGTTGTTGTATTATTATTCTTGTCATCAAGGTTCAAACCCCATTAGGGTGTAATTGTTGAGAATTTATATTGGGGATGAGGTCCCCTATTTGTGACCTCACTAACTCATAACTCTAGATCAAAAGCATTTACCCCTCTTAATAAAAATATGTAGATAAAAAATATTAGTATATAATTTACTTATATAGATTAGATATAGATCACTTTATTAAATATACACTTTGAAATATATTCATCTAAGTAATATATATATGATATAAATAAATATATCTTTTTAATATATGAGTATTATTTAGTAACACACAAGTAATAACCTTTGGGAACCTAGACAAACCACTTGGCAGAAGCTTATGTAGCCTATCATTAATATCATTAATTATCTTTAAAAAATTGGCATACCCTTCTTGGATGATGGAGGCATTAATTAATGATGCTATCAATATTGTGGAATCCTTTGATTAATGCCATATCTCACATGTTTATAGAGAAGGCAATAGGTTGGTTGATTATTTCACCAATTATGGGTTAAATGATGCAAAGGTGTGGGGTGAACACGATCTCCTACCCCTCGAGGCTTGCTCTATTATTCAACATGATGCTCAAAAATGTTGAGGAGTATATTTTAATGATGTTATGATGTCATGTGTTTCTTGCGTGGAGGCCTATTTTGAGGTGTAGCTTGATGAGTGGAAAGTAAGGGTGGTATGGTGTGTGGGCTTGAATGACTAGGCCCTCTTTTCTCATGATTTCCCTCTGTCACATTGTCAAATCCACATGGATTATGGGTAGCTAGGAATCCTTTGTGCTCTCGAGGTTTCCTATTGTCCATTGCAAGCTTTCTAAGTTTATTCGAATTGTCTGCAAATTTTTCCTTCTGCCGAGATTTTTGCATTTTGCTTCCATGGGTGGAAGTTGAAATAGATTAGAGCCCAAATCTTGTGACTCTATCAAAAATAATGAGAGGTTATGGGAGATTTTGGAAGCGGGTGGAGTTACCTCGTACATGGAGAGGCTGCATGGGTTCGATAAAAAGAAATCCCAAGATTTTTTTGGAGGCTTGGCATAATAGGGTGTTGGAATTTGGGGGCAAGGAAGTTACAATCACTAAGGAATTAATTGCAAAAATTATTGGCATGTTGATGGATGGGATGAAATTTTATAGAGACAAGAATGAGTTTGGTCTGGTTATGGATGTTTTCTTCAAACACAATAAGCAGAGGAAGTTGGAACTAGTGAAATGTGGTGGCTATCTGTGTTCTTCTCTCAAGAAAATTTGGAGGGATGTTGTGAAGGAGATAATGAGGTAATTTACTTTGGATGGTCACTTTTCTATGATTTTAGGGAACCATTTTGTTTTATTGAACTATTTTAGACATAAAAAGTGGTTGTTGTTTCCATATTACCTCTTGGTTTCGCTGGAAACTGGCATTAGGGATCATAGACGAAACCCTAAGAACCCTATCCTCCATGAGGGTCTTATTGTGTTGACAATGGACTATGTTAAGGCGTTCATCCTCCCTGCTCAACCCTATGATGGTAGTAAAAAGAAAAATCTTGGATATGTTACTGGTTTTGAGGAGAATTATGAGGATGAAAACTACTCTCTGGTTCAGAGGCTTCTTTGGAAGGGGATACAGAGTCTCTTGTTGATTTTGAGGGTAAGAAGAGGAAAAAGCCCCATTCCAATGCTCCCTCCAAAGTTGTGGAGATGGGTGTTGAGGTTGAGAAGCCCTCCCAAAAGCTGAAAGTTGTGAAGGAGGGGCAATAAGAGAAATCTTGATGTTAAGAAAAGAAAGAAGGCTTTTTCCCCGATTTCTTCAAAGGATGATGGGTATGACATGGGTGTTGAGGGCGAGGTTGAGTGGCCTAGCCAAAATTCTAACCTTGGGAAGGGTTCTAATGGTAAGAAAGTGAAGGGGTTTGTGAGGAATATTTTGAGCAAGGAGTTTAGGATCAATAAGGGCTAGCTGGGGGTTTCCCCTATTCTTAATGTCCAAAAAAAAAAGGTTTAGTAGAAGACTAGCTCTCTGGGGATTTTTGAGAGAGATGTGCAGTAGGGGTTTGTTGGAAGCATGCCTGTTTTGGAGAACTAGGTGTTGGATCAGAATGTGGATGAAGGGGTGGCAGTTTCTACTCAGAAAGGGAAGGAAACTTTGCAGATTGCTTCATCCAATGAGGACTCTGAGGCAGATTATGCTATTGATAAACATGGTTTTAATTTTAGGAGGGAGATTATGTTAGATTATCTTGGCCTTGTTAAGGACCATTCCCCTTCTTTGTTTAAGCTTTTTAAGTGGGTGTTTCATGAGATTAATTCTACTAATGTTAGGGTCAGAGAGACTTGCACTAATGTTGATGGGTCCTCCTCTTCTAAGGAGCTGATTATTTAGGCTTGAATTGATAAGGCTCAAGCTAAAGTCAATCAAATATTTGATACTCTCAAGATGGTTGTTGATGAGATGATCAAAATGAATAATTCTTATGAGAAAAAGTTTTCTATTTTAGAAGGAAAGCTAGATAAGGTTGTGGAGATTAGCATGCATGCAGTGTGCAATGAGGCTATGGGTTTGTGTCTTTTGAACAAGAAGGAGAGGAAATGGTTGGGTGATAGTTCTAGCACCAAAGACTTGGCAGCTGAGGGTGGTGTGCAACTTAATACCACTAATGATACTGGTCCTTCTGCTCATAATCACAATAATACAAATCTTAACGCAAAGATTGGTATTCCTACTAATGAAGTGGTGGAAGTTATGATTGCTAATCAACAGGTTATTGACCGTGATCTCGAAGCTGCAAATATTTTAAAAAATCTTTTGTTTGCTTATGTTTTTAGTGCCTTTTTTGGCTATCTATTTGCTATTTTTTGGTTGCTTTTTGGTTGCTTGTCTTGTTTTTGATTATTTGATGAAGCAGTAGCTTATCTTGTAAAGGGTTTTGGGGCCCCTTCAAAACCCGTTTTTCCTACAATAAAAAACACACTAGTAATAAATTTTAAATATATTTATCCATATATAATTTATAAACATATAAGTAACATAGATATATTAATATACATAATTTTATTTATAAATATGTAAGTAATATTATGAAAGTATTTTAAAACAAATGTACATTTAAAAATGGGGTGGAGGGCTAGCTCGATTGGCTAAAGCATCTTGTTGTAGGCAAGAGGTCACATGGTCTAGTCTCCCCCAAAATTTGTGGTATCAGAGGGTGTGTCGCGCCAACGTCACTGGACATGTGAAAAAACTTTACAAGGAACACTATAGTTTCAAATTCTCGACTAATTCCTATAGTCTAAAAAAAACCAAAAAATATACATTTAAAAATATATATAAGTTTTATTTATATTACTTATTTTTTTTCTATATATTAAAAAAGAAATATATACTTTATAATAAAATATTTTTGAAGTAAAAAAACAATTAATAATGAGCATAAATTATATGGAAAGGGAGTGAATGAAATCTAGTTTCTATATACACGAATATACCTTACAGTTACAAGATGAAAATATAAATTCTAATAAATATATTTTGGTCTTATTCTTTAAAATACTTTCATCTATCAAGAATTCTTCTCCTCTATGAAGAATTAAGTCACTATCTATAAAGATTATAGTCTTACAAAACAATTTTTATAAAAGGAAATCAACATATAAAAAATTACAGAAGAAAGAATGAAAAGAAATTAAAATTTGAAATGTTATATAAAAAATAAAGTTGAGATGGAGATCAAGAAATATATATATATATATATATATATAAATTTAAAATAATATTTATTATTTATTCTCTTTTATGTACTATTCATTTTTTTTTCTATTATTATATCAATTAGGAGGGTAATAGCAATTTGTGATATTTTTTAAAGAAATATATATATATATATATTTTTCAATGATTATTAATAAATCACTGAAAAAAGTTTTAAATCAGCTTATATAGCTTTGTAAAAATCATTTTGGAGTTATTTTTATTATTCATATTCATAAAACTGTTAGTTGATTATTATGGTAGATATATCTTGCAAGGTTTAATTACTTACAGTCTCTTCATTTTTCTTTCCTCTTTTATATCATAGTCAATTAGAGGGTAAGTGCACAAATACGGGGGACCAAATAGCGGCCACCCCATTTTTTGGCCCCTTAGAGACCATAACATGAGCGCATTATAACGTGTTCGTGTTATGATATATTGATCATAAAAATAAATATTATTGAAAACTTTATTTTACTTCTCTCTCCCTACAAACCTGTGGCTTGCATTTATCTTCAAGTATTCTCGTGTTCTCAAAAACCCCATTCTTCACCATTCATTCACCAAATCATCACCAAAATGTTGCCACAAACCTCATCAAGGCCAAAGAGGTAAGTATTTTTAGTTTTCTAATGTAAATTTTGGATTAAATAGATAGATTCAATTAGTTTTTTGAGTTGAATTTGTTTAATTTTTAGGAGTTGAGAATGCATCCCCAAATGATCAAAACCATGATTCACCTCTTCATTAAACCATATTGAAGAACAACTACGACAAACCACTCCTTTAATGCCTCAACATCCTCTACAAACACAAGTAAAAATATTAGGTTAGACAGAAAACAATAAAAGAGAACTTGAGGCAACAATTGCAAAGTTGAAAGATTTGGAAACAAAAAATCTCATAGGTCCACCCTCGTTGAATCACTAAGATTCATTATCTCTTACATATTATCAATGAGTGGGAATATCAACATTCAATCCAACAAGAGGGAATAATTAAAATAATCTTATTCAGATAAACTATCTTATGAGCAAGGTAAATAAAAAAGTGGAATCTAACTTGTGTGCTCTATTCACCAACCCTTGAACCAATGAACCCATACATGAAGTTTGTAGGAAGCTCCTTATCCATTGATTCCACCACCAAGGGATAAAGAATATTTTTTGAGATAGGTGGTGAATGTTTTTTTTTTTTTACCATCCTCCATGCAATAACAATGAGGTATCACAATAATTTTTGAGGAAATTCTATTGCAAGTTTTTCCTTAATGAGATCCCTAATTACTTTGACATGTGGGAGTTCCAAGGTAGAGGTGGGGGCACCACATAGGAAAGAGTGGGAGCACAATGTGCCCAAAACCAGGAACTGAGACCCTTAGCTAGATTATAGTTCAAGCATGTCACTATCCCTTTCATTGTGAAGGAGGGTGTTGAGGTGGAGATACTAGAGTCCATTAGCTCACTGATTTTGACCCTTATACAACATAGTAGACCTCAAGCATAGAGTAATGTGGACGAGTCTTCTAGGCCTTGATTTCCACCTCGCAAGTCAAAATTATAGGTCTATTTATGTTTATGGACCTATGAGGATGATGAGGATGCATGTGGCCAAGATGCACCTATAGTTAATTAGATGGTCATGACAAATGTCCAATTCAATGAAACATCTGGCATTGATAGTCAAATAAATTTCAACAAGTTCAAATTCAATTTATTAAATTAAATTTTAAAATGTAAGATTAACTAAATTACTAAATTTATTATAATATTTTTTTTGGGTTAGAGTGTTCACCTTGCATCTATCAGCCCTCCACTTGTCAAGTATATGGCAATGCTGAGTCCACAGGTATGTAACTAGTAAAATAATAATAAATATAATACATGTAAATAGTTTAACCTTATATGAATGGTATTCTTATAATTCACATTGGATTTTGAATAGGTTAATATTGGTCCTTCAACATCAAAACCTACTAGTTAGGGTCATCATCCATCTCTCATTGAGGTAAGCTTGTCTATTTTTAATCATTAATGGTTTGTAAAATAATGTTAGGTAGATTTTTTTAATTCAATAGTTTGCATCTTCTCTTTATTTTCCTTTATTCTTAGAGAATATTTTTTGCTTGCTACCCTCACTTGTGTCATCTCACTTACAATTTCCTACTCTCTTCCTATCATTGTATAAACTTGCAACATTTTTGTTGCATGCACTCCCTAGTTATTCCCTTTCACTGCATCCATTGATATCATCTCTTCACTATGTTTTGCTACTCCCACTAGTATCATCTCTAAAACTAGTCTAGATCCACATGTAGGTTCATGGCTATATCCATCCTTTTATTAAATCTGTAACTTGTAACATCTTCAATGTCACATTCTAAATATTCTCATTTGCTACACACAATTGTACCACCCTAGTTACAACCATTTATCATTTCTCCTCAAGTGGAAATATTCCTTGTTTTGTATCAACAACCTATAGTATCTTCTCTATTACTACCTCTTCCACATACTCCTCCATAGATGCACTACTCCACTCTTTCTTGTGGAGAATTTCTTCAAACTTAAGTGAACACACCTACTCCATGCCTTATTCTTAACATTCTTCCCTTATAGTCTCATCCTCCATCATGAGGATTTCTCCTTCTCTCTCATTATTGTGTTGTAGATCTATAAACGTAAATGTGTTAGAAAAATAAGGTCATTTTATTCCCCATTTCTCAACTCCACCATTGTTCTCTTCTTAGCCTCTTATAATTTATGGGTTTCCTCCTTTTCCATGACCATAAGAATCCTTATCCCCTATAATATATTATTCATGACATTTTCCATGGGTTTCACATTGTCTATTTCTACAACTACTAGACTGTCACATGATACCTCTACCCACTTATTTCCTCGCAAGGTAATCTTCCCCCTACTCTTCTATTGTGTAGTCCTCCTCTTTATCCCATTTATTAAGAGAATTGGTGCATGCTCAAAGTCACTCCCTTGACCATTCTTTAAGGTATATAACTTTTGCATCTCTCTCAAGGCATTCAACACTACCCTGAACTTATGCACAAGGCCTAAGTTACTAAAATTTATATTTCTCTTCTTCTTGGTAGCATCTCAAATATGTGCATACAAAGATATTCACTCGGTATCACTCCCAAATTTATAGGTCCATATGATACCAAGTTTCAATGGTGGCTATGGGTACCTTTATTCCAATTTAATTGTGTCACCCTATTTGCATTGTTTGAGGGCCCACACAATATTGTAGAAGCCAATTAGGGTTCCCCTTTTTGCTATAGATCACCTTGCAACATAATAACACCTTTGAAATCATGCAACCTCAAGGACTACCACTCTATATTACTTAAGTACACTCTTCATTGTCGACAACTTTTCTCACCATATCATGTGTGCTCTTTCTCAATCCTATTGATTTCTCAACCTCTTCATTGTATGATTCATTTAAAATGCAACAATTAAATTTTTAAGACTGAAAATAAATTTATAATTTTTGTATGATTCATTTTTTTACTTCTTTGACATATATATTTAATATTAATCTTAATTTTTAAGAAACTGGTATGCGAATAAAAATCATAGTGTGGGTGGCGAAAATATCAAATGCTATATATCGTTCTATTCTGGGATGAATTTTCCGTAGACCCAAATTAGTACATAAAGTCTCTAGAATGGAGACAAGTGTCGACATATTTATAAGTTCTATTTAGACTGGGTGTTTTATTATGAATTCTTAGTGGATATTGATAATGATTAAGGTATAGCAAGCCATTTAATTCTCTATATTTTCAATGCTTTGAAGTTCTTTTCCTAAAGCCAGATGTCAGTGCAACTAACATTTATAATGACTCTCGCATGTGCTACTACCAAGTATTATCTTCATTATTTATTTTTTAGTTATATATTTCATGGTTGATCCTTCTTTTTGCCTACTTACATTATTTTTTCACGCTTCTATTCTTTTGGCTTGAAATGGGATCCTAGTTCAAAGTGTTCATCCCTTGTCACCACTAGGAAGTGAGAGAAAATTTACCTTTCTTAGGGGAGAAGTTGTGTCATGTTTTCTTATATCAACATGATCAAGTGGATTTGGATGTTAAAATGGTTCTTGGTAGTGACTAGCTTCATAATAATCCTTCAACTCTCCCATTTGAGGTCACTTCTTTATTTGTTTCAAATTATTGATGGGATGGATCTTATTTGTAGTATAAAGGTCATCTAATATTGGCCTCCTAATTGGATTTATGACAAGAAATTTTGGCTCAATTTCATGCCATACTATCATCTAGTCACTTTGATTTTCTCAAAATATATGAAAGAATTTACCATAATTTTTGGGAAGATATAAAACTAGATGTAAAATAGTTTGTGTTAGGTTGTGAATTTTTTCAATACAACAAAGGGGAAATATTTTCCACCCTAAGAAAACTTTAACCATTGCATATTCATGTCCAAGTGTGGGCTAACATTTCAATGAAATTAATTATATTACTTTTAAAATTTACAAAGAAATCAATCATTCTAGTGGTGGTAGATCACCTCTCTAAATATTCTCATTTGTTTTCCTTAGGCCATCCCTTTACTTCCTCCATTGTTTCCCATACCTTCATGGACTAGATATATTTCCTCCATGAATTCCTACTTTCATGATCAATTATTGTTATCCCACTTTCGTTGGTCACTTTTGGTGAATTTTTTTCGCATGCCATGGTAGTCAGCTTAAAATGAGATCCACATATCATTCCTATACATATGACCAAGCTCAATTGCTAATAAATTATTGGAAACCTATTTATGTTGCTTTGCTTCAATTCACCAACATCATTGGACCAAATGGTTACCCTTGGTATAATGGTGGTATTATACCACTTATCACACAAAAATAAATGACACCATATAAATTAGTGTATGGTCAATCTCCATCATATCTCTAGACATATACACCTATCACTTCAAAGGTACACATAATGGATTCCATAATTAATACACATGACACTATTCTCTACACTATTAAGGAAAACCTACACAAAATAAAACTATGCGAAGCAATAGGTTGATCAATACCACTTAGGAAGAACTTTCACATCTATCTAGACGTGTACACCTATCACTTCAAAGGTACACATAATGGATTCCATACTTAATACACATGACACTATTCCCTACACTATTAAGGAAAACCTACACAATATAAAACCATGTGAAGCAATAGGATGATCAATATCACTTAGGAAGAACTTTCACCATTGATGACATGGTCTTTCTTCACTTCCAACAATATAAATAGTTATCCTTGAAGATGAAGGCTCATAACAAACTAGCACCTAGTTTTATGAGCCTTAAAAATTTTAAGTTTCCTCCCTCCTTAAAGATCCAGCCAACTTTTCATGTTTCTTTTTTGAAGAAGACTATTGGCCAACAAATTCATGCCTAGATTGCATAACCCAAGCTAGATACAAAAATATCTATCCTTTTGACACTTGGGTTATCCTTGATTGATGATTGTTCCCACTCTACAACTACACCATCATAAAGGGCCTTGTCCAATGGCATGGTGTGTAACTAAATTATGCAACATAGGAACCTCTCTTCTACTTGCAACAACAATTTTATCACAAGATTTGAAGACAAATGCTTTTGAGGAGATCATGTTATGATCTATAGTCCTAACTATTTTTTTCCTAGTTAATTATTTTAATATATTAAGATATAATTAATAAAAGCATTAGAAAATTAATAAAAGCTAATATTATCCTAGATGCATGTAAGGTAATAGTTCTTTTGGTTAAAACTAGTTTAAATAGAGTCTATTTAATGGAAGAATGGATCATCAATGAATGAATTATATTGTACTAAGCATTATTTAAAAGAGGTTTTCACCTCAAAGAGGTCAAGGATATACCATAATTTTATTTGTGTCAAACCAATATAATATTTTTTATTGTGTTTTCATTTTCAATATTTGATTTTTTGTATTTTATGAATCTAGCTAATTTGTTGCAAGAATGTAGACTACTACTTGACTTAGTAGTCAATTTTTCCCTAGATTTCATTAATGTTTTGATAGAAGATACCAATGAATATTAGATATTCAACATCCTTATAATTACTCTTAACTTTGGTCTCAAGGTCATTGACTAATCATTTGTGCATGTCCATATGCACTTTCTCTTTCCCCATTGAGTATTCTTTGTTTTCATCCTCTACGATAGGTATTTAACTTTGTTTTCCCTATTCATAACATGCTCATATTGTGCCTTCTATTGTTCTCCTTATGCCTCACCTTGTTAGGGCTTTCCTTTTTGCAATCACCCTCTCTCCTTTTCTAGTGCATTTTTATCTCTAATGTCTCTCAGGTGTACTTTTCTCTAGCACACTATTCTTCCTTGCACAAGTATTAAACTTCTACACACTTTCTTGCATTCCCTTCTACCTTTATATCCTTGAACTTCTATGCATCCTTAATTCATGGCATCCGATCTGATGACTTAGGTGTCACCCCAAACATCATGGAACATTATTATTATTATCCTCTTCTCTCCATCCCAACTCTCAAGTACTCAACTTACTTGGATTCAATGATATGCCTAAATACCCCAAGATCTACAATTTAGCCATGCTATCTTAAATTTAGTATTTGCTTCTACTCTTCTTGCACAAGAACTAATCTTCATTTTTAACCACTACTACTCAACTCCACTCACTAGATTTTGAACTCGGCTAATTACTTCTTGCACACAATAGAGAGTGTGTCTCCTTCCTCTACACATGTCTTATCCTTTTAGGAATATAACCTCATTGCCACACTTCTCCATAATGCCTTACCCCCAACTCCTCATAAACCTATATTTTGGTTCTTAACTATGGCAAGTTCTACCTTACCCTAGGGTGCCCTTGCATCAACAATCCTAACACATCAAATCTTCTATTTAGGCACACACTTATATCAAATTTCATTACTAGAGAAGGGATTTATGGTTCAAAAAGTTCAAATATTACCATAAGGCCTTTAGTAGAGCTATGAGAGTGTTTGATGAACTGACATTGACTAGAATGTACTATAGTCTCTATTTACACTTTATGCTTGTATCTAAAGAAAAGTATATAAATCAGTGTGTTTTATTCACAATCCCTATATTATTTTTTTTGTTTTAATCTATTTACATGTCATTTATGGACATGTTCATTGATTGTTCTCTCAACTCACATTCAACTCTTACACCTTAAATTATCTCATTTGAAATTAGAGAAGGCCAATCTATATATTTTATTACTATGGAGATTTTTTGAGATCACAAGCCTCCAAAGTAAAGAAATCCAACTTAGTTGACTTGATAAATTTATACTTGTTAATGGGACTAAAGAAATTAACATCATTTAGATAATAGGAGGAAAGGTGGAGATCAAGAGTCAATAAGAATATAGAAAAGGCCAAAAAAAGTCATTGATTAACAAGGGCTTCAATGTATATTGCAATTATCATTATTTTTTGCATCTAATAAAATCTCAAGTTTTATAGAAAAACAATTGCTTTTCTCTTCTATGATAAGATTTTTTGATTGTAGATGATCCTTGGGGTCTTATGAGAGTTCAATTGTCAACTCCAAAATAATATCAAAACCCCATATCTACAAATTTCTATCCATCTTTTGACAGGTTTATCCTTGAGTTTTCAAATGGTGCATCCTAGAGCAAAACAAGCACCATTGTTGCATCTATAAAATGTCAAAACCCTAAGATTGTATGTTTAAACACTGAAATCAATGTTTTAAAAAATAAATGTGATTTTTTTGTGGATCTTGAAATTTGTAAAAAAATTCATACAACCATATACCAATTTGTATAACATCATATAACACATTCACCATTAATTATGTTGCATTGTCATCATTCAACTCCTTTATAATTTTTTTTTGGTGAAATGCTTGTTTTTATGATTTTTTTGCAAGGGTCCAAAAAAATCAATATATGAAAATATGTCAATGTATGATTTGTGCTAGAAACAAGTCAATGCATGAAATCAAGGAAGGGCTCGTATTCTAGTGGTCATTGATTTTTTATTAAGGTTTATTGACCTATAGTTAACTACTTGCTAGGGTTCCTTTTTAAAGAAAGTGCACCAACATATGGGTATTAGCCCCTAGTAATTTTAAGACCACAAGACCTAAATCCCCATGCACTCATGGTTGGAAGGTGTTGCTAGATAGCACCACCTCAATCAGCTATCTACCCCTCATCACTGCTTAGCTAGTAGCACCTATAGCCAACCACCAACCTACCACCTAACAACCACTAGAGGGCCACCAACCCTTGGCTTACTTGCTATAAGGCTATTTTTTTGGGTATATACAAAATCATATTTTTGGAAATGAATAGTCATTGTAAAACTAATTTTGAACACTTTCTAGTGGTAATAGTCATTTTAAAAATTTTGTTGCTAGTTGAAGTTTAGTCATCCATTTTGACTCCCAAGCTCATATCTCTTTATCAACTTATATCATTTTTATTATTCTGCAATATTGGAAAGGTATTGATGAGCTCTCCATACTCATCAATACACTTTTTCATAATCTAACATAAACAAATTATATTTAGTTTGTCACATATTTGCATTGTAGTTGATTGCTTGGACATTTTAACACTTGAAAAAAAAATATTTTTAGGAGATGACTTCATTTTAGCTAATTGATATGTGTTGAGATTATTGGTATCTAATGTATTGTCTAAGAAGAGTATCATAAGTTTTTTCTATTCATCCATCTATAGTAATCCTAAATAAGGATAATTATGAGTCTTGGAAAATGGCATCCTAACACATATTAGATTGCTTAATATTTTACCTTCTCTTTATGGACTCATCCCTAAACCAAACACACCTAAGAGGTGTAGGTACCAAATCCCTAAAACTTGACCCTCTCCTAAATACCAAGGATGTTGAACTTGAAAAGAAACCACTAACTTATGTTTAGATTGGGCAACAATAGAACAATTATTGAGCTGATCAAAACCTCCTTCACTTTTGGTTTTGCTAAATCAAGGGAGGTTTCTCTAAGGTGTTGCAAATTTATTACAATAGAAACTAAACACTAACTCTGATATAGACCATACTTTTTATATACTCCACCCCTATTTCAATTGTTACTTCATGCCTATTTGTTGGTTTACAATACTCAAGGTCAAACACCTCATTAAAGAAGATAATATTTCATACTAATTATCAAATAATGTGATTAATATTAACCCCTAATGTTGTTATCCATACTTAGACATGTTAGTTGGAACACACTAAAATAGGTATTAAAACTAAAACGATTGTTCAATTGATTTATTTTGAGTGTGTTGTAGAATGATGGAGAGGTGGAGCCTTAGCAAACCAATGCATATATTCAATTGGGTAATAGGGTCAATAAATTCATTCAAAAAATGTAATAACTGAAATTAATGGCGATACCTTAATGAAGATATCACAAAATACCATCTTTCAAAATATATAGGCAAACTAGGTTCTACTCATACATTCAAAAGAATAATAGATGTTTGCAAAATATTCAATGAATCTATTTAGTAATTCAAGATCATATCCATTCATTTCTTTTATTGTCTTGAAAAAATACCTTACAAAATATTTTCAAGGATTTTATAGTTGTCTAGTTGGCCAATTAATTAAAAACACATCTAGAAATGCATACCATTGATAAGAAGACAATCAAGGTCAAATTTATATTTAATTATTTACTCTTCAAAGGTTACAATTTTTTATTACTAATTTATGATGAACTCAAATCGTTCATGCTCAAAGCAAGTAGGTAAATGTATCTCTACATCTTTGTCTTCAAAAGAATAAATGAAGTTATCAAGCATCAAGGATTGGAGATACCAAGTAATTCATCCCTTAAGATATGTAAATTAAGGGAAGTCCAAACAAGCAATCTCGATGAGATAGCAATGTGAAAAGTATCAAGGATTGAGGTTCGAGGGTACTTCATAGTGTATATTGAATAAGAGATACTAGGGAGGAGGTACTTAGGTAAAGAGATGGTTGAAACTCTAGCTTTGAAAGGTAACTTAGTTCAAAATGTCAAAGATTTGGAGTTAGATAAAACTTAGAAGGAAATTTTTGAAACACCAACAAAGGAAAGGGAAAAAAGCGTAAAAAAAGGATGTTCATAAGAACTTTGAAATTCTAACAAGAAAAAGGGATGAAGGTAGGAGATGGGTGAAAGGTATCTAGGATGGAGAAGTTCGATATCTCGATAGAGACAAAGGAACAAGGCAAAGTTGCGTAGAAAGGGAATATGGGAAGGGAAACTTTGAAACTTTGACAACTTGCACACACTAAAAAAATTGAACAAGACCTTGCATTTTTTTTTTTTAAAGATCCCAAAAACTTTTAACACATAATAGACACATGGGGAATGAGGGAGAAAAACAAATACAAATTTTGACAAAAGGAGACCCATTAGGAAACATCTCAGATTTATTATTTATGATGGGGATAACAAGGCCAAAATTTAAGCACAATTAGATAGTCAAATTAGCGCACCAATTGTGTAAAATCAACATGGGGTAATAATATTGATCATGTTGCAGTATTGATTTGTTCCAATATTGATCATGAAATTGGGTGTTATATCAGACCTTCATGGCCCACATGCACTTTGAACCAAGATTTGGGAGATCTTTGGAGACCCACATATCTCTCCATTTCCCTTGATGATATAGATAATATACCATTTTATGATGATATTTTACAGGAACATGAATATATTTCAAGTCTTACATGCTCTAATGACATAGAGAGTTCTCTCTTATTTTCACCTATTGATATTACATCTTCATCTTTTGTTGTTCCTAATTAGATTAGTCTTGCTACATTCATGGCCCTTAATGATTTGGTACAAGTCATTTATCATCTTCTAGATACAACTGTTTGTGGTTCCTATCTATCAAACATATAATCTTTGTTTGTAAAGTCTCACATTACTAATGTGGAGAATTCATTGGAGGACATGCACTTCATCTTTGATGGTAGTGATGTTATTACATCTTTTGGTTTGTAAATGCAATTTAGATATCTCTCTCCTAATTCTACTTCTTTGACTAGTAGTATAGTTTCTAATTTGGAGAAGACATATTTTTATAACATGAGGACACCAAAGTTGTGTTGAAAGACACATTTGGATTTGAATTCCTTCTTCATAAAAATTAAGGTGATGACTTCTACAATCATTGGTGAATTTGTTTCTTCTTAAGGGGAAAAATGTTGTTTCTTGTGAATGGATTGTTTTATGTTTTTAGGTACACAGACTACTTATTAGTGGAAGGGATTTACAGTCTCATATTTTCTCTCCTATATGGGGATATACATTGTGCATTTATGACAAAAATTATCTTTGGGATATCATGTTGAATCATCATTTCTTCCATCAAATGTACATATTAGTTTATTCTCTTTTTGAGAGGAATATTTTCATTAAGTTTTCTCATTTTTACTAGTTGTGAGAGATTTATTTCTTTGTACATATGTACCTCATTAGGCCTTTTAACAAGACCCATCCATCACTAATGCATCTTTTGATTTAATTGTACTCCATAAATTGCACTTAGGAGAGATGGAGTAAAAAATCACCTAATTAATTATTATCAGATCATGTTCACAATAACATAAGTTTATTTAGGTCATGTTATTTTTTGTCTCAAATCATAGCATTAGAACACATCATACATATCTTCATCTAAGATTTCATCTTTGCCTTTATAACAAAAGTTTCATTGTAATAGTAATCATAATCATTTTTGCATCTAATGAAATCTCAAGCTTCATAACAAATCAATTGCTTTTCTTTTCTATGATAAGGTGTTTTAATTGAAAGTGATCCATAGGGTGCTATGGGAGTTCAATTATCAACCCCAACTCATAATTACACTAAAACATGTCAAATACGAGTTTTCAACTTCATTTGTGATGGTGGCAATTGTGCATGTGACATGGCATTTATGTATGTCATGAAGTTGCAAACGTGACATCAATACTCACCCTTTTCCCTATCTTTTAGAGGTTCTCCTATTCAATTCGTATGATTATACCTTAACATCAAATACTCTAAGGGTTCATGGAAGGTTCAATTCAATCCATGCAAATTCCTAGAAGCATTGTCAAGAGGAATCTAAGTTTTCTAGAAGATTGTACAACTGAAATGGTTGAAAACAATAATCAAACATGCTAACAAAACAAATATTCCATAACAAATTGTCCAGAGCATTTGAAAGTGTTTAGGATGCTAACGATATGTTTTTGGTATCTTTGAAAGCTTCAAAAAGGTAGTAAGGTCGGTACATTTGCATGAAGATGGTAGAGATGAGGAGGCATGATTTCACTCATAGGAGATTTCCCACATAAGGTTTCTTTAATGTAACTCCTTGTTTCTATCTGTCTTTTGGTGCATTTGTGAATTCATTTGCTTTCTTCTTTTATATCTAAAGCATTTCAGGAAACATAAAAATCATTTGACCATCCAAAAATAAGAAAAACACTTCTTCATAATAACAAATGAGATTTGAATCTAATTTCACATGGAAATAATAATGAAACACTTTTTATTACACTACACAGAGTTGTATGAAGCATTAATTTGTGGGCTTCGATTATTGTTATAGTAGCATAGAACAATGCAAAGGAAAAGTGAAATCCGTGTTAATGTTGGAATATCAAAGCAATTAAAAACATTTTAAGACAAATGAAAAAAAAAAAAAAAGTTTCTCTACGTCTAATAAAGATCCATTGGCATCATAGCCAAGAACTTCTATTAGGAAATTAAAGTTTACATTTAATAAATTAATTAATAGTTAGTTGTAGGTTTTAGGGAATTATTCCCATAAAGGAATTTGGAGTGGTTATTCACAGGAAAACAATGGTTTAAAAAGTCAATGTATTGGATGTAAGGTGCAACATGAATAAAATGAAATTCTTCTTTAATTTTATTTGCAATGTAAATGTTTTGCTGTTCTACATTGGTATCAAAGCAAAAATGACAATGGGTTGTGAAGGAGGCTACACACAAGGCATAGAAATTCAAATGGCACTTTAAATTTGTTTGAAGAGGCATTAAATTTGCAATAGAAGGGGTGTCCAAAATCATGAGTTCACATTTTTTTATTTGTTGCATTGAAACCATTTGTTGTTGATAATGTAAATGTCTTATGCTTGAAGAAAGCGCTGAATGTTGTTGCATCCATTTTTCAAATAAAGCATCTACAATTTTCTCCAAGCCTAAGTAGCAGTTTGTTGGGTGTGGACTAGATGTTTGATAATAAATCATGTAGAATGAATAGTGATCTTTACTGGAATAAAGTGTAATCTGAAAGGGAGAATAATTTTTTTAAGTTCGAAGATTTGAGTGTGAATTGCAAGGGAGAAACTCAATACCTATAATTGATCATTTACATGTTCTAGTGGAGGATGCAATAAAGGTAAACAAAAGGCATCTAAAATTGCAAGGTATCACTTATTTTGTTGGTTGTCTCAATTTGTCATTGGCATTTTGATTTTAATGATATAAAAGGCTATTTAAGATTTCAATACCTTCATTTGGCACTTGGAAGCAATTATTGAAGTCTCTTTTTTTATTCATTTCTTTTCAAAAATTTGAAGATGTGAGCATGCAATAATAAGGTGTTGGTGATAAAATTTAGTTTGTTTTTGGACCAAAATATTAGAATAAGTTTGATGCATCTTTGTAATATAAGAGACAATTTATATTGCTTGGTGTGGTTCGATTTGTTGGCATTTGAAATAAACAGAACAATTAGAGGGAGAATGGTTATCTCAAATAAATTATTAAACATTTTTATTGTAATGGATGCATTATCAATTGAACCAGACATCCCTAAGTATGCACACTTTTATGCATTTACTAATGATGATGCATTCAGAAACATAAATGACTAAGATTTGAAGGGGTCATATCGAATGCTGGAGGAAATGATAATAAACCAATCTTTTAAGGATGATCTCTCCTTAGAGGATAGTGAGCCTTGAATGCATATGATGTAGGAAGAGATGATGAGCTTAACGTTGTGTATTTGCTTTGTTATGTATTGATAATAAACCAATCTTTCAAGGATGATCTCTCCTTAGAGGATAGTGAGCCTTGAATGCATATGATGTAGGAAGAGATGATGGCCTTGGATAGTTGTGACACCTAGGATCTTGTGATTTTTCTTAAGGGAATAAATCTCATTGGTTGCAAGTGGTTGTATGAGAAAAAATTGATTAGAGGAATAATTATAGATATACAAAGCTATACTAGTGGCCAAGGACTACTCCTAGAGACAGGGAGTTGATTTTAGTGAAATATTATCTTGTTGTTAAGTTACATTCTATTAAATTTATTTTATCTAGTATTGTAGCTTATAATTTTTAAATAGATAAAATGGATGTTAAAATTACTTTCTTGCATGGAGATATAGAGAACAAGATTTATATGCAACAACCTAAAAAAGTTGTTGTTAAGGGGAAGAAATATTTGGTTTGTAAGTTTAAACAATCATTATATGGTTTGAAACACTCACCTAAGATGTGGTACCAATTTTTTGATGTCTTTGGATTGAGTTTCAGTTTTGGAAGTGAGGAGGATCATTGTGTTTATTATAAAAATATTGATGATAAATTTTAATTATTTTCCTTTATATGGATGGCATGTTGTTTATTGGTAACAATAAGGTTATGATTTGGGAGTTCATAACTTTAACTTTTTGGTGCATTTGATATGAAGCATTTGAGAGTAGAAAAAACACTATTGGTATATAGATCAACAAAGATCAAGTACATAAAATCTTTGGCTAAGTTAGAGTAAGTATGTTACTACCATTTTGTAGTGGCAATTTAGTGTGCATAATTACAAACTTGTGAGCATTTTATTTAGTTTTGGCACTAATATTTTATTAGACATGTGTTCTAAATTAGATGATTATTTTGTGGATATGTATAACATTCCTTATGCTTGTGTTGTTGGTAGCCTAATGTATTGAATGATTTGCATTAGAGAAAATATTGTCCAAGCAATGGAACTTTTAATGGGTTATGTTAAATGCTAGTAAGGATTATTAGACAAGTATGTTAAGAGAGTTTTAGATATTTGTGAGGGAATTTTGATTCTTATTATTTGTTATTATAGCAATAATGATGTGGATAATACATTGGGTATACAAGGCTTTATGGATGTAGATTGGGCAAGTGATGTGAATAATGGTTGTGTTATCTTTGTTTGGTAATTCAATGAGTTAGATGAAAAAGATTCAACCTATACTTTCTTTGTCCACCATTGAAGTAAAGTATATGTGTAATTCCCAAGAATTTCCCTCACCAACTCAGCTAAGGACACAACACAAATACCAATTTTTTTTTTAACAACTCAAGAGAAAACTCACAAAAGTAAGCTTTTCAAGAAAAGTATGGGGGAACCTAAGGGGCCAGACCTAATTCCTCGGGGGCTCATCTCTGATGGCCTTGCCTATGTACGCGCAGCAGAGGAACCATAGTTCAACAACATGGACTTCAACCAAACACTCATCAGGGTTGGCTAACAAAAGTTATAACAACTAGGTTCATAAAATGCCTTGAAATTAGATTGAAAACACAAAGCACATAACTACTTCACACTAAAAAAAATTAACACAAGGATGCTGATAATAATTTAAAATAGAAACTATTCATCACTACAAACTTGATTTGGTCAATAGTAATGTTTATCATCAAAACTCAAATTACAAGATACTATACCTATGATTTCACACTAAATACCATCATTGACACACAACTATAGAGTGTTCTCAAGAAAATCTCAACGAGGAACATAAACACTGACTCTCCTGGTGATCTCATTTGAGAACAATAGAATGGGTGGACATAGATTATGTAAATAGGATAAACAACACTCAAACCTTCACAACCTCCAAGAGAATTAAACACAAACCATCACCTAGTTTGCATCATATTTTATCATTGATCTTAATTGGTGAAGCAGATCAAATCAAGAAAGAAAACTTGATAATAAATTGATTAATTGATTCACTTAACAATATTTAGCTTGCTGATTGCAATGAGACAATGCAAAATTTAAACAATCATAACTTTTACGTCTGACATCCAAATTTTAAAATTCAATATGTTTCGGAAAGGTGGAGTAACTAACAACAAGACCCAAAAAATATTTAGCAATTTTCTAAAACACGTGCGAGCAGATTTTTCTGCAATATAGCTCAACAGACTAACCAAAACCACAGTTACTAATCACAACACAGAAGTATATCTCTAGTTATCATAAAGGCATAAATATGTCATATTATAGATATTAGATCTTCAACCTTAAAGAATCTAAATGAAATTTAATACAGACTAAATAATTCAAATGAAATCTAAATTAAAAGAGAAGCAAATTCAACTCATGTTGCAACTATTGCAAGAGAATAATTCATGAGTGATTTAAAACATCATTTCAAAATAAAATTTGAGATAGTCAATGACTATAAGAAGAATATTGTAATCAACATACTTTAAGTTTATGCTATTACAAAGATTCTAAGAAACTCTTACATGTTATAAAGTGGGTGCTAAAACAAACGCATAGCTGTAGACATGTTTTGTTGTACAATACTTATAAAATTCTGATCAAATGCAAAGTTTGTTATCTTAAAGTGAAGCATACAGTATACCAACACAGTATGAAATGAATGTATAATATATTCTATGCTTCAATCCATCTCTTCCAAAACAAACTGCATTAACTACTTTGAAAGAATGCTGATTTAGTCATTTCAATTTAGGAAGTAGAAAATTAAATCAATTGCAAATAAACTCAAAACTTAAGTGACATAAGAAAGTTAAGCACTAAAGCCCATGACATGCAAAAGGAAATCCATTTATAGTGGATGGTTCTTTAAAATAAGACCTTTTAAATATTCATTTTCAGACTACAATAAAATAGGGATATAGCCATGGTGTAAGGAATATGAAACACCCAAGTTTAAAAACATCCAATGCAAAGTATTTGTGGAAAATACAACTAACAAACTATTAAATATATCCTGCTATTTAAGCATACAAAATAAAAACATCTTTCCAGATAGAATTCAGAACTAATGCCTTCTAAAATGGATACAATAGAATAACTTTAGAATGAGATAATACACAACAAAACTGACTATGCATAGATTTTCATTTTTCTATAAATTGAAATAAAGGCAAGGACTTACCTCAAGATTCTGCTCAATTTATATCGGGTGACATTGATGCATGCCTCCCTCCCTTTCTTCACTGGTCTTCCAAATCTGTAATTACTGCCACCATGACTCTGTTCTTTTCTTTTGTAAGCACCTCAAGATAAGAGTATTCCTTTGGAATCTCGTTCCCAAAAAAATTCCCAAGCTAAAATTTTTGATAGCCACTTTTAAATTATGGAATCTTAGAAAGAAATTGGTGATAAGAGATATATATGGACGGATTACAGCTAAGGGTGGGGTCTCATGGAGGGGGATTTCCTAAAAAGTTTCAATGGGTATGAGCATTTTCAAGAATTTTTTAAAGGTGGTGATCCCATGAACTTATTAATGCAGCTCAACTTAAAACATTAAGCTCCAAATTTTAAGGAAGCTGGTGGTCTCATGAACTTATTGGTTGTGCAGTTCAGCCTAAAATTAAAGCTCTAAAATTTAAGGAAGCTTAAAAATTGAGATGATTGACAAATGACAATTAAAATTCTTAAGCTGTAGGGGCAATCTCCAGCCCCACCCCATTTTCACCCCCTCAAATTTGCAGTCCTAAAAGGTAGGAGCTGCTATTCTTCAGAATAGATTCTAATTAATCCTACAACAATTTTATTTTGACTTCATGAGACCTCCTGCCCCTTAAAAATAGATCCTAAAGCGTCTCCATGGGACCCCACCCTAAGGCATACCATGAAAAAAAAAACAAAGAAAGAAATCAATGTAAGATTTGTTTTATGCATGAATCTTTTTCCAAGTGGATAAGCGTTGAAAATTACTATTTAGGGTTGCATGCAATCCTTTTATAATGAGCCATCTTCACATTTTCTTCACATTTTAATCCAACGAATTACCTCCCATCACAAATAATATAAATCTTCTTTATATATTCCCATTCTCTTAAAAGGGGTTGTATGAATTTAAAATGAGAATAAATGGAAAGATAAAAATTATAGGAAAAGCTAGAATTTATCTCATCCTTATTTCTTTGTCTTTTAGTCCCTTTTTATAATAAAAATAATATCTATGTGAAGCAAATGACATCCATTTCATAGTATATGACATTTCTTTATTTTTATAATTATAAATTTTTTTGTTTTCTTAAAAGTAAATATATTATTATATAAAGGATAATTATTGGTTTTTTTTTTATTTAACTCATTTTTTTTTCTATGATTTATCGTCAGTTTCAAGAATGCTGATTTAAAGCTTAACAATATAAAAGCATGGAAACAACAGATTTTGCATTAACAAGAATAAAATAAAAATCTTTAAATTTATGCCCTCAACCTTACATGCCTCTTTTTTAGACCTTTTCGATTTATTTGAACTATATTTCTAATAAGAGTTTCTTTATTGTGCAAACATTCTATCTTTTATAGAATACAAAATTAGTAAAATTTTATAAGCAATATTTTGTACTCATCCATTTGCTACTTTTTCTTAATCAATAATGATACTATTTGTTAATGAATATCATGCTAATTCTAGTCAACCACTAACATTTCTTCTTTTATTTTCTATCCAATCATTATCAAGCATATGAGCTCGATCTATATAATAATTCATAATTTTTTTGAAGTTACCAATAATAATATCCATTTATTTTTATCTATCAACAATACCATTAGAAACAAAAGTCATTGATTAAATCCATCGACTCTATAATAATAATTGAGTATTAGTGATAGCAATAATATTATGCATGCAAGAACTATCAAAAATATTTAATTTACATGATTGCATGAGTAATTTTGGTCTAACTTGTAGCTTTGATATCCTTCCAAACATAGGGAAAAACATATCATCTCTATTACGATTACAAAATTCACAAGTGTTTATCACCCCTTTACCACTTGAACATATTAGGGAGTGTTTGTCGATAAATTACCCATCATTGTCTTTAGATGCACTGAAGGTGACCTTACATTCTCCCCCCCTTATGTAGACTTCCTCCTAGAAGTCCTAAATGATGGGAAGACTTAACTTCAATATAGAAAGACACATGGATAAGAATAACCTTCTAATTGTAATTTATAACCTAAAATGATACCTTAACCTTTGGCACTATTTATATAATAAAATGGCATCATAACTAACCAATCTATAACACAAGGAGTTAAAAAATTTATATGAAGGGAGGAGCCCTACAATATGGATTCTATAGATTCCTCTAAGGAGGTGGTATGGTTATACAAGTATTGACTTTGATTGAAGGGTGATTAGAATTGGTTGTGATGGTCATAATGTTTCCTTTTTGGAAAAATATCCCATCTACTGTGCTTGTACTAAGCATGTTGATGTTCATATCACTTTATGCATGATAGTAGAGAATGGTAAGGTCTTGTTACAAAAAATTATCTTGGTGTAAGAAGGAAGTGGGCCTTAGATATTATACTTGATTTATTTTATGGTTCTTTTGTATGTAATTGCAATTTATAATATCAATTAGGAGAATGCTAGGATGTTTGATATCTAATTGCAATCCTAATATGTTATTTTTTATGCATCTTAAGCAATATTAGAATGGGTACTTGGATAACCACATTGTTGATAGGTTTTATTATTTTATTAGTATTCTCCTTGCTAACTTTGAATATTAGATGTGAAATTCATGAAGGAGGTGGAGTTGGAAATGGTAGCTACAAAGCTATTTTTAACAGATTCCTTAATTTGCGTACTATAATTGAGTAGTAGAGCATCTTTTATTATTAATGGTGTCCACATGCATGTATGGACATGAGTTTAGACATCTACCTTGTGATTTGTGCCATTGGAGGAGTTACAACTCAAAGATGTCACTATTATTAGTATAGGAGTTACTTTTTCTATTCACGAGTTACTAGGAGTTACTTTTACTGTTCTTGAAAGATTCTCTTCACTTTTTAATGTGAGATTTTTTATAATTTACCATGGTTTGATAATCTATTATTTTGGAAGTCATTTGTGGTATTCCTATCCCATTTATCTATAACTTAGAGACATGAGATAGTAGTTTTATTTGAGGTTATTTTATATGTTCACCTCCCCACTTGAATGCTTCTAGATTGAAAGAAGTTAGAGTCTTTCATATGTATTAACATTATTAAAGATTAATACATTATTGAGCCTCTCTTTGATGGAATTTTTTCTAAAATGTTTTCTCCACATAAATACAATGCTATGTATTTCCTTATCACGGGATTTTCATTTTCTTATTGCTAATTTTACACACTCACATAATCTTATGTGTTTAATCCAATATTTTCTAACTAAAATTTAGATTTATGTCACTTTGGAAAAGTTTTTCATTGTAAAATTTCTTCACCTTTATTTAACAACTCTATCTCTTTTGATCTCCATACCCAAGCTATACTTGGTAACCCTATGTACTTATGTTGAAAGCTAAGTTTCAAATCATAAGTCACATCCTTGGTGTTACTAACAAACAACATATTTAAATTCAATTTGATACCAAGAAGTTAATCAACATCTATTTTATAATAGTCAAAATGATCTAATTTGGATCTCAAAAATCCTAATCTCAACACAAATGAATCAAATTTATGGTGCCACATCCTAAAAGACTATTTGAGACGATACTATAGACACCTAGAATTTACCTATCTACATTTTCTCCTAACACCATATTGATATTCATCATCATACTAATTTCAGCCTAGTTGAATACTCTTCATACTAAGATTATTGTCATTAATTAATATTATATATTTAATTAATCTAATTCATCGCCACCTAAATAAATAATTTTAGTCTTACATCTCATACCTAACTAAATAATTTTCTTACTTAATGAGTTTAATTTATACCTCACATTGATAATTAATTAAATAGATTGTATTATTTAATTAATCTAATTTCCCTCCACTATCCTAAAAATATGATTAACTAGTACTTTTCCCTCTTATTTTTGGTTGTAACTAATTATTTGACTATTTCTATTTTTAGCTAATATAGCTAGAGTTACCCAAGAACTCAAGCTTCTAGGATCACTAGCAAAACCAAAATATCATCTACGAGAGAGAAAATAAAGAGACTAATTTTTCTAATAATGGATGCAAAATGATATTAAATCAATTGTGATCAATTCATATCTATGCGCCAAAATGTACATATGAATCCTTGCTTATATAGACAAGATTGAGAGGTAGGATAAAATAGGATAATGACAAGTGTCTTAATCCTATGAAATGAGACAACTATAGGATTATATTGCATGAAGACTCAAAAAATATAGAAAGATTCCTAAAATCCTAAGTAAACTTAACGTGTGAACATGTGTGTTTTGAATAGGATTTAGCTAATAACTAGTTAGATAATGTGTCTTGTTCACACTACAAAGGGGGAAGCTAGATAGGAAATACCCCTTCTTAAGTGCAACTTAGGAAGAATTATGAACAAATGAAAACTATGTAAAGATATAAGGATGGGTCTCAACTACTAGGTCATGTTAGGTACCCATGTGTAAATACAATCTCTCACAAATGGAGAAAGGGAGAAAACCAAGTGGGACAAAAATCATCTCTATGAAAAGAAAAATAATAAAGTGTAAAAGGAAGGAGGACTCAATATGACCCCCCAAGGACTAATTTTATCACCAATATACAATCAATGATCCCCATAAGAGGGAAAATGAGAGACTATGTATCTTGCCCCACAATATGTAATCTCCTATAATAATGGTGGATTCTTAGAAACAAAAACAATCCAATACCTACAAACAACATTCCTTCCTTTGGGAAGATGTAAAATCAAGTATTTAAATGCAAGAAATCTTCCCATTTCAAATAGGAATTGGTAGGAAGAAAGATCAAAATGCAGAAGTCTCTAAAATAGCTCATGTGTCTTCATGTTGATGTCAAAATCTACCACATCCAAGTTAGGTGCTCCAAGCCACATTTATGAAAATGACAATCCAAAATATAGTAGAGATTAATGTAGAAAATGATCCAAGGATGAAAACATTTGGTCTGAAGACAAAAATGTCTCCAAATATTGCTCAAAAGACTCCAAGACAATGTCAAATGGCGACAAATATTGATAATATAAATCAAATACCATGCAAGATTGAGCTACAGTAACCATGGATGTATGATGCTCATCATAGGGAGACCAATAAACCAATGAGAATCTAGTACTCCTTTAGAAGGTGTCAACATGAATGATGTTTGAGTCAGATATGACTTATGAATATCCACAAAACTATCATTGTAGAAGCATATGTAGGAAAAGGAGTAAGAGCATTGAAATGTGCCCTCATAACATTTAAAGTAGTCAACTCCATAAAAGAGAAGATGAATACAATAAATAGTGTCTCCCAAATCTAAAATATAGGACTTAACAGACAAACTTGAAATGTCTATCAATTACTCATCCCAAGTAGCCATATCTAGAAGGTGATGCATATCTTGTTATACTGAATCACATGTAACTATGAATGTAGTAACATAATTATCATCATAAGTAATAGTAGACGGAGGATATGATATCTCAATGCATGTCATTAGACTACATTGTCCACCCCTAAATGGTGATTTTCCCTCACAAGATGTTGAAGTAAGAACACTTGATGTGTTAGCTAATGTTGGAGTGTATGGAGTCTATCAAGCAGTATATGGGAGCTTCCTTATGTCATTTTAACATTCAAGTTCTTCTCATTCTTTAAGGTTCATATTTTTTTTGGAAATCATATGGTAGAAAAACATCAAGTTATTTTAGACAATTTATAGTTGGATCCTTTGAGAATGGAGATTCATTCAAATCACCATACATCTCCCAAAGTTTGGTCCAAAGAGTACGAGGAGAATCAATCCATAGGAATACACTCAATGTGTTAAATTCCACATTTCGTTTAATAAATCTTGCTACATAATTAGTCTCTTTATACCATACCACTACTAAATTTGACTCCATTTTCTGACCAACATTTGTCGGTCGTTTGACAAACATTTTTCAGACAATCGATGAATTGACAAAAATAAAATTGTCGCTATTTTTTCCTCAAAATTCTGACGACGAATTAAACAATGAAATAACGGTGCATATTTGTCGGTTGTTGGCATCATAAAATGACTCGGATGTTCATCGAAATATCGATGAAAACTTCATGTATCCACCAATGAATTACAACCAAAATGCAATTGCAATGGGTCTTCTGAAGCATCGAAACAACACCAGAATTTCATCACCATTTCAACGAAATGGGAAAGGAGTTACGATGAAGCATTTTTCGCAGCTATAGCAACTTCGTTGGACCTTTTCGGTGATTCATTGGTGGCCTTCATTGAAATTGCGACAAAACAATGCAATTTAAAAAAAAAATCATTGAAATGTACCATCACGAAGACTCTTGGTGATGACCACCGAAGCCAACCCATTGGTGAGAGATCAATGATCGACATAGGATAGAAAAGTCACTCCGATAGTCCATGTCTTGCTGATGACTTCTGTTGGCAAGACAGATCCAATGTCACACCGATTTGATCTCTTCAGGAGTTTTGAACACTATTGGTTATCAACAAGACATTCTGAGGGTCTCACCAATTAAACAAGTGTCTAAGAGCAAGTAAACAAATGGAACCTATTAATTTTCTCATTTTGGGGTTCTTTAAATCATAGAATAGATGCCATCTTCTTGTGATTAATGTACTTATATTCTGATTTGAATTTGAGACCAATTGTCATTGCACATTCCATTTTACTTGCACAGAGTATTCTATAAGCAATATATTGATAATGCCAAATTATTTATGGTGTTGTACAACTCTACCTATCATCATAGTTCTTTTGTTCCCCCTAGAGAATCCTGCAAAGAAAAGTTTACAATACCAAGTCAAATAATATGAAAAAGACTTACTTCCATACAAATTAAATGATTATTTTTACAATCGAAATTGTCTAATTACAACAACAATTCCATAAAAGGTTATCCATGCTTCATAAGAGATGACTGATCATACATACATACTACAAGATGCATAGAAAAATCATTACACTTGAGAACAACCAAGGGCTAACAAGGGAATGAGTTAAGAAATGTCTGGATTGAAGAGAAAATGTGTAGGGAAAATGCTAAGCAGTGTCAAGAGAACAGAGCTTGTAGAACATATTCTTGATCTAATCAAGCTCTTGAACAACTTAAAAAAAATAAAAATAATAACACATACATGAGACACGTAATGAACTTCCAATATCTACTATCTTTTTCATTAATGCAGAGGTAGGTAAAGGATAAATAATTATAATTGTAACACTATTCATAGTCCATTAAATTATGTTCATAATTTGTGTTCAATGAACCTCGGTTTTATCATTATACTACCCTTCTAATACCATATTTTAATCTAGGGTTCAACTATATCAGATCTAAAGAAGCACCTTCAATTAACCATTTAAAGTACTATAAAATAAGGTAAGACTTTTACTTGAGAAAGATTGGGTACACTTGTAGGATTAAAGTTCTAATCATTAGATTTATTGGCACACGACATAACCTCGCAACATATGAAGTAATGGATGACTACAAGTTAGTGAAATGGTCCTTAATATGTGACTGGTTTGCAAATTGATTGGTAGAAAATAAGGTTACAAATAGATCTACATGAAAATTATGAGGACAATCTACTGTAATCATCAAAATAGTCGAAAAGTGCAAAGGAAAGAGTCGAGCTACATCTCTAAAGCCTAAAAAAAGCACATGCAAGAAACATAAAAAAAAAGAACAAACCAATTTTTGGATGAATACAAAATGGTGCCTTCAGCAAGTGATTCATATGCTTTCACACCTGACACAGGACATTAAGAAGATTTTAGTCTTCCTCTGTGAAATTAACTACTTACAAAATAAACCCAGAAACCAATATTATATACCTCCATGTCTAGTCGAGGGTAGGTATAAGAGAAAAAAAATTCCTCAATGCAATGTTCAAAAAATATCAATGTGTGTGTAGGTTTGTATTACTCAAAATATCATTTCACTGCCTAAGGAAAAATACCAAAGTGATGTTTTAAATTTCAATCTTCACATAGGCTCCCTTATTGCTACACATGCATATACAAGCATTATTCGAGCTCTAAACTATTCAAATATTAAGGATTTAATTAGGTATAAGATGGAAAGTTGTTTTTAGACATAATCCATCATCTTTTACATATCTTTATTCACCTAGCGCTTCAGATAAATTTGTGTAAATGAGACAAAATGAATCTTTTATGACAAAGAAAATTCTTAAAAGGAGGGGGAGAGAGAAAAGGGTAGGGGGAGAATTCTTGAATGTATAGCAAGTATAACATTTTGATCATTATAACAATGAAACTAATCTTAAGTTTGAAGCATTAATATCATTTACAACATTTATGATCAAGAATGAATGTAAGTAGAGAAACTTTTGCATACCTGCAGATGGTACAAAATTTCATGGTTAAGTGGAAGCCTCCCATCAACAACAAGATCCAAATATATGTATCTATCTCAATCGAGCCTCTAAACCCTTCAGAGTTGTCAATTTTTCCACTAACCTGTTATGCACAAAAGTCAAATTTAGAGTTATGTCACCACTAAAAATAGAAGAAACGAGCTTGAAACCAAATCCAAACACAACACAATGTGGTATTCATACAAAGCCATACAAACAAACTAAACTTAGAACATTGAATGGAAACAACTTCAAATTATGATGCAGAGCATGGATTCAGGGTATAAAGAATCATTTTTCTACCACCATAGTAAAAAGTTAGCACTTTCTTTCATCTTTGCACATTGGGTTGATACTTCAAATGATGCATTTCTTATATTGAAAAGTGCATTACCTTATTGAGCTTCTCTTTATTTCGAGAATAGTTTAATATTCACTACTTAACATGGCCAACCACATGATGGTGGAAGCTCATTTGGCCCCTCCCCCCCCACTCACATCACTCTCAATTCCCCATACCCAATCATATAACATTAATCATTCATTCATCCATTAATAACATATAACATTCATTCATTAACATATTCACATTCATTCATTAACATATAATATTCATTCTTTTAGTTTTTACATATTATCAAAAATATGGTTGTCACGATATGATTACAATGAATTTTTTTTGGTTTCTTTTTTAAAGCTAAAAAAATATGAAGTGGAGTATCATTTTCTAAATCATTTGTCCCCCCTTTAGTTGTTCTACCCTCTGCTTGTGATCTTAATGTACACCTAGTCGTATGCTCATGACGGGACGTCAGTTGTAAGGGGGTTTGCTGCAATAACAAAGAAATGTTAAACTGATATGTTTTATTATTATTGTTACAAGTATTTCATTATTTAAAAGAACATTAGAGTGGTTCTCTTTACCTGATGGGTCCACATCATGTTCCTAAACTTCTGTTATAGACTCATGCTCAACACCCTTTAAATCCTAATCTACAGTTGAAACATGAAAGGTTACATTAATTAATACACCAATTGAAATTAAATATGTTTAAAAGAACATGAGAGTGGTCCTCTTTACCTAATGGGGCTACATCATGTTCCTAATCTTCTCTAGCCTAATCATACTCAACACATTGATCACGCTCTATATGCTCTAAAGTTGAAACACGAAAGGTTACATTAATTAATACACCAGTTGTAATTAAATATGTTGAAAAAAACTTTAGAGTGGTCCTCTTTACTTGATGGGGCCACATCATGTTCCTGATCTTCTCTAGCCTGATCATGCTCAACATGTTGATCACACTCTACATGCTCTAAATTATTGGGATGCACACCATGACCTTCATCTGCAGGTTGTGCTCCACCCTCACTAGGTTGCATTCCAATGTCATGTGCAGTATTATCATTGTTTGAATGTTTAAAACAAATAGGCATGTAATTACTTTATGGTGGAAATTAATATTGAATAGATTGCACAAGTATTCAATTTTAAATAAACTTTATTGATTTTATTTACCCGCATGCTCGCAAGTGGACGATTGTGTTTTCCCAGTCAAGACTCTTAGGCTTTTAGCCATACGACTCCATAGCCTTGCTAGAAGGAAATCTTCAGGTCCTCTTTTGTGGGAACTCTGGAATTCAAAGCCCTACATTTTGGCATAAGATCATGAATTTTGCTTCTATGGTGTGATAAAGCCAAAATTGTTTTAATTTATTATATTTGGATACAATATTTCATTTATTGATACTTACTATTCATGCTAATTTCATATAACCACCAGAGCCAAGTTTGTGTTGCTTTTCTTTTCTAGTCTTGCCTTTGTTGCTTCTTCATGTCAGAAACCTATGAAAATTTTGAAATACATTAGATTATGTAAAAAGAAAGAGTAATCAGATATAATTACATTGTTGATAGTATCACATACCCCTTGGCCCAATTGTCTTTTTTTAGCCTTCTCCTTTCCATCTGACACTAGATCCTTCCGCTCCCTCTCTGAAATCATGGGGGGACACTCGTACTTTTTGTTCTTCTCTAAATGTGACTTACATTGGTCCCTCACATACTTTAGATAGGTACTAGCTTTCTTAAGGACCTTGGTTCGGTTGAATGTTTTATCACCAAAGAGTACAACTAAACGGTTAATGAGCTCATCTTTTAAATCTTGATTTTGGGAATTCCACTGTGTATGTATGGTGGGCCCAAAGAGCTCCAATGTAATATCGCTTATATGTTTATAAAAAACATCATTTCCTACAAAATGATCATGGGATCAATAGTCTAAAAAGAGCGTTCAATAAGTAAATTTCAATTGGATTATATATAATAATAATTTAAAAAAATTGAAGTACCTGGGACCTTCTCTATCTTTATGGGAATGAAATACTTAGTCACCACAAATGTGACTAGCAATGTTCTCGTACTAGTAATATGGGAAGATCCAAGAAATACTGCTAAAATATCACCAGTACTAGTGGCCTCTGCATCCCCAAGTACATGTCTTGACGTATGTTCTGGCATGTGTTCGTTGCCAGAGGGTACACTAACAGATGCTTGCGTGGTGTGTGTTTCCAGCATTTCAGATGACAATATAGGCATGGATGATGGGGTCAGATGATGTGATGTATGCACAGGAAGATCAAGATGGACACTTGCACCAACCCCTACTCATCGGGCAACACTTGCAGTACCCTGATCATGGTCAAGAGCATCATGAGGATGCAAAAAATCTTGTAAAAACAACACATATTTTAGTTCATGACATAAAATAGTACAAAATATAAAGACATGAATGAACTTATGTTATAATTAAAGAACTCATGACAACTTACTTGGGTAAGTCAGATCTCTCAATCAATATTTTAACCCTCTCTTTTCTTATCCGCTTTGAGGCACTAAGGAATAACAACTTAAGGATTTCTTTCATTACATTTTTTGGGTCTTCCTTATCATATCGAGAGGGTTTGTTGAATAAGCAATGTCATCATTACATAATATTAACTGCACCTCCCTATGGATGCTCTTGTCTACTGCTAGTGCCTTTCCCTGATCAGTTGACTGCAACAAGAATATTAAAAATATTATTGAAATTAACCCAATAAACTTATGAAAACAACATAATAATAAAATATTTTGCTCGTATCTAATTTGTACAATTACAATGAGGTAAACCTGTCAGGTAGAAGATCCTTAAGATACATTGCGATGTGTGCTTTGGGCCGGAGCCTTCTTCATACGATCAATGTCCCGCTGTGACAAAAATTAAATATAAAAAAAACATTACCAAGATGAAACCATTAGACTTATAAAAAAAACATAAAAATAAAATGGTATATTGGAGTCATTAATTGGAGGTTAGGTAAAATGGTACATAGTACGTACCACCCCCATAGTAACTATGTTTGTAACTAAGCGATTCAAATTGTAATCGATTAGCAACTCTTCCCTTGCAGTTACTGATTTTATCACACATGCAAATACATGGTTTCCCTCGTGTGCCTCGAATATGCAATTGGGTTGCTTATTTGTTGACCCAGGTCGTGTACTGTTTATAAATCCTACAATATTCCCTGATGCTTTTGGCCTTCTGTCAATGTACATAGCCACTCCTTTATTTTGATCCTTATCTTTTAGCTATATATAATTTGCTGACAATGCATACCTACGCATACTACGTGTATATTGAACCAATTGCATCCAATATTTGTAACTGTAATAGGGTTTGACATACTCCATCAATTCAGTAACTTTGTTGTAACAAACCTTTATGTCATCCATGCAAAATAGGCCCAAACCATGTAATGATGATGGTGTTATGCAATATATCCTCTCGTTGACACAAAAATAAGTGTTTATTGGAGGAAGTTCCTTGGGTACCCATTGTTTCCGTAGATGTTTGTACCTCAAGGGCACCTCGACGTCGCATATGCTCTCATCATCATAAGAACGTGACCCCCCTTCAACAAGAAAAAAATCCATGCGTTTATAGAATTTTCTTCTAATCTTTTGACCTCTAGTTGATCTCCCTCTTTTAGACATACTACATATCTCGCTTTCCTCTTCTCTTCCTGAATTTACCTTGCTCAAGGAAGATGATCCATGTAACACCTATTTAGCGGTACCCCACACCATAGATGTTGGATGAATTTCTTTCATGGTGATGTGATCCTAAGGTGACATTATGATTAATCTATCATTTCATCGCTAGAATTTCACAGGTTATAAGGTAATCAAGTCTTGATAGATTGCAAGTTATTGTTACTACCGTCCAAATGTGTCCATCACAAATCAAATCTACTTAACGTTTTAATTCCAAAACTTTGTAACAAGTGTTAAATGTGACTATGGTCCACCACTTACACAACCAAGGCCTCAAATGTATTCTCTAATTTTAATCAAAGGACTTTTGCTCTTCATTCAAGTAAATAAACTTGAAGGGAAACACCACCAAGTGGTTTATTGGACACCTACATGACTAAAAATAGCAGAAAATTTACATTTAATTTTCATATGTCTAAGTGGTTAAGGGAGGGAGTGTACTCAGGCCTGTTAAGTCATCATAAGTTTATGCTTTGGCAATAATTTTTTAAGTCATCTTAAATCTTCATGTCTAATTGCTAGAGACTTTTGGTGCATGTTTAAGGTAGGATGATTGATGAAAGAGCCCAAAGAGCCTTTCTCCATGGTATCTAGGTACATATAGTAGCTTTCTGCCTTCTCTATATACCTGGGCTGATCATGATTTAAAGAACTTAGCTAGGAATTATTCATTTAACCTACGCTCTCATAATGCCATCATTGTGTATGATCAAATTCTTTTCTATTATGTACACCTATTCGTGCCTCTAGTAATCACTATAAATGTTTGTAAGGATAAAATGACTAATTAGACCAAGTAGAGAGAATCAACTTTGAGTTCTTCAAAGATTATTATATTCCCTTATTCATAATATTTAAGGGTTGTGTGTGGAGGAGGTTATCACTACCAAGAAGGAGGAGACCTTCTTGTGATGGAACTTCGCAAAAATTTTCTTTGTGTTCCATCTTTATCTTGCCTTATGTCTCTGGTCATCTATGGTGTTTGGGAAAGCCTAAGGTTGCGGTTTTACCTTTGTCTTCATGTAAATCCCTAGTGTTTATCTTATGCCTTGGGTGGGATCTTTTGGGCCGTTACTTTTTAGAATATCACAAGGCGGTCCAACTGGCTGGTGACACGTGTGCTTTCTGGACCAATGCTTGTTTTCTCCTTTTTCTATAAGAAGGATTTTAAGGCCGTAAGTACAAAGTTAGCGTTAGATATTTTGAGCTGAGTCTAGATGCTGCAGAAAATTGTAAAGTCTCCTGGATGGTTTAGGAAAATGGAATTTTAGGTTTGGTGTCATTCTCATAGGTTTTGAATTCATGGGGATTTGATGTTTTATGACAGACAGATTGAATCTGATATGATTAATTTGAAACTCATATCTCCATCAGACAAGCATATCCGACTTTGAATAAAATGATCAAGTGCTGTTTCATTCATCTCATTGTTGTGGTGTGTATGATTCTTGTTTTAGCTTTAATTCAAGGAATTAATTAAAATGCTTGAATGGGATTGTAGGTGGATATGTTCTGTATAAGGATTTGATAAGTAGTATTGGGTTAGAATACATATTGATGAGATTGTAAAGCAATTTTATCAAGTATCTTATATGTTATGTGTTAAATCTGTCATAAACCCTTAGATGCTTATAAATTTGACTCCTCCAATGGATATATGACACTGATCTAAGTTGTACTTATTTGTATGGTTCAGTATTTATTTTCCTTTAACTAGAGCTTGCTACAAGTTGCAAATCAATGACTATCTTATACTGTGAATGTTGTAGTTATCTCATGCTCCAAATAGTTGATATTATTAATAAACAACCAATTCTATTTGGTATTATCCTATTATGTTGAGCTATTAAATGAGATTATCTGTTGTTAATGTTTTTTATGATGATGGTGCAGAGGTTGTAAACACATTAAGGGATCACCCTCTCAGGTCTTGTAGAGCCCAAAGTGTAGGAGGTCTTTAAAATCCTCATCAGTTGGTCCAAGTCCTTTGAGCTGCCCTTTATTGGAATTGGCAATTCCATAGGTAGATTAAAAAATCAACCTGCTTACCATAAAAACAACCAACACCTTGCATATGTTTGTGGTGGAGGTATTAAAGAAGAATTGTATGCCTTTATTTCCATTCATTAGATATACCTTAGCCTAGCATATACTTGGGCTAAGTCTACAATTGCTTTAGACTCATGCGATGAAGGCTATGTGTGATGAAATCCTAGACCTCAACCAAGATGTGGGTACATTATGAGAGTTTTGCCAAGACCTAAGGTTGTTCGATAAGAATGTGAAAGACTACGATATTTTATTTTTTCTATCTTATCATATACCATTTTATGAGAATGGGGGTGCCAATGTACGAGAAGATCTTTGGAAACTAAGCATGAAAATTGTAGGTTAAAGAGAACGGGGGTGCCAAACTTACAGTACTCATTGCCCCTTGGTTGTCGATTTTC
>VDFB02205162.1:0-12188 GCA_007258455.2 Sequoia sempervirens | reverse complement strand
TTTTTGTCATAACAAAATCTACAAATGCAGTCCATTCTGGGAAGAAAGACCCTTTCCTTGCTGACTCAGGCAGATGTGCTTCTTGTGCAGCTCCCAATTGCACGATGATTCTAAGAAAACCAATTCTCAAGGGAACCTATGCAAGCATAACATGAGGGCCTAAGCTAGTACCATATACCCTAAGAATTGTTTTATCGGGATATAAAATAAAATCTCCCCAGTTGTGACTCAAATTCAAATCTGGCCTCCACTTCCTTGGCCTCAAAAACTCATGGATTTCCTTGCAAATCCTAGGTGGTCGATACATTAGAGAACTTCTTATCTTGGATGCAAAATCATTTCTAAACATAAAAAAATTATACTTCTTATCGTGGTATGTGCAGATCACATTTTGGGCCAAAAGGGTACAAGGATGGGTATTTGTAGGGTATGTGGTCGATAAATTTTTTTAACCAAAAATTGATGAAACAAAAGGTTTTAAAGGAGATTCTCAGCTTCACCAATATAAATTATACTTTAATTTGAATTTACAAATTACATTATTCATTTTCTATTTGAATTAATTTTACTCAAGTCCTCATTGATAGGCTAATTGAAAACATCTATATCTTTCAAACGATATCACATTTTTGAATATAAAATATGCATCACATTCTATGCTTCAGATACTTTAAGATTAAGAAAAAAATTGAATTTCATGAAGTTCCATCAGTTAAGATGGTTAGACATAATGAGTTTTATATTTTTAAAAGTTTCAATAAAAAATTCATAATTAATTATTTAATTGGAAAAATTACAAAAAATATGTACCCAACATTGTGACATGAGTCCTCTTAATTTATATCTAAAAATATTATAAAAAAATATTATCATTTTATTGTGGTTAGGTGGTCATATAAACACCTAATTTATTTTTCCTTTGAAATTTAAGTACTACCGCATTGAAATTTCAAATCTTCAATCGAAATGGATTTAAAAAAAACCTAGGTAGTTTAAAACTACATTCAATTTGCTATATATTCTATTCGTGACATTATTTTTGAAATAATATAGGTAACTTATTCAAATTTTTACGCCGTTTCCTAACTCCTCGATTTTTCTAAATTTTTGCCACTTAAGGGATTGTTTTTTCCATGATGATCCTATACATACCCATCATCCCTGTCTAAGAGACGAGCCTAGCATTGAATAGGAAAATAAACATTGTCTTTCTTCCTTTCCATTGTAATTACCTTCTCAAAGACACTTTGTCCATTGTATAGAACATATGGCATCAACAATAAATACCACTAGAACTTCACCCATTTTTTTCCTTCTCTTATTTGTACCAAACCATCATGGATACGATCAACCAAATAGGTTCCATAGACATAAGTCATACTATATGGTGGGTGTTGCATATGTGTAGCCAAGTAACTATATTCTAGTTGTAATGTATTAGGTGGATCAACACCTATAATTTGGTAGAAAGAATACACCATCTTTCTGAAGTAACTGGAAAAGTAACTCATTGGGAAGGGTTCAAGCTCCCCATTACCAATCTTAACCTTTCTCCTTTGATTACCAGTCCCAACCATTATAGTGTGTGAGGGAAACATTCTTGACCTAATGAATACCTTGGTGTTGTTATAGTCTGACATAATTGTACCCATATTCAAAAGAAGCATACTTGAATTCCTTTCATGTAGGTCAAACACCTTTCCAATTTCTTCATAGGTCACTTTTAGCATCACCACCCCATCATATGCTCTGACCACCCTAGAAATAGGATCATACTTTGACACAATATCTTTCAGAAGGTCCACACCCATATATACATTGGGAACAATTAGCTTTCCCATATTCGAATCCCATGGGTTACTAAAAGAAGACCTGAGATTTCTATTTCCAAACCAATGTTAAAACATCTACCACCCAGTATATGGTACCTCAGAATCTTTGGTGAAACATGCCTTCTCTATTAAACCCTCTTGAACTTTTGTCCCACAAAACAAAACCTTTCCCTTTGGTTTTTTACTGGTAGAGTGGGGTAACAAATCAATAACACCATGGGACAGGGACCTGGGCTTGGTGGAAGAAGAAGAAGCACTAGGTACTTTTGGAGCCATGGGTTTGTATGCACAAAGAGAATCCTGGTAGAGGAATTTTACCTATTTGACTCCTAATTGTAATTCATAGCTCGGGACGAAAACTAATTTTAGCAATTTGCAAGGCCACTACTTTGCAAAGATAAAGTTTAGCTTTTATTTTAAAAACAATGAAAACAAAACAACCAGTGCATTCACTTTAAAAGAAATAAAAACAAACCCTAGCTAAGGAAACTGGAAAAAGCATGAATTTTGTGTTTATAGTACTTACTACTTTTAACTATGCCAAAACCCTAGTGCTAGCTAGTACAATCTCTGTAATTCATTTATCGGTTCCTCGTATTGTTTAGGACACGTTTATGGGCTTCAATTAGGCAAGAATTGGCCACACACAAATTTTGATAAAGAATGAATGAGGCTATCGGGTCACTTCTGCCATTAATGCTTACTCGCGTAAAGCCAAAGAGTTTCAATAGGCATACCTTGCAAATTTGTAAATGAGTCATCAATTTTCTGCCGAGTTGGGCCTCATGAATGACTTTGATCGAGTCAAGATTGTTTCAATTCGCCACATCATTTCAACTCAGATGAATGACCAATAGGATTTTGGTGATTAAACATTCTTGTGTACCCTATGGGCTCCACTAACTTGTGGCTATAGAGTGTACATGGCAACTTATCATGGATCTCATCATTCTTAAAGAGCTTGCATCTCATTTCCATGAGATAGCGGGGAATGATGGTGATCACCTTTCATCGGTCTATTGGCACTGTTGATCTCAAGGTTTTGAGCATTGAGGTGTGACACAGTGGGTGGGCCCACTCACACGTGGTGGCATTTTTCTAACCTCATGGCTTTTAACTTATGCGTACTTCAAATGAGTGAGCTAGAAGGGAACGATCCAGATGAGATCCCATGATTTGGTGACTTTTCAACCTACACATGAAATGAAGTTATTCATAAAAAGGGGCCTGAACTAGGTAGATGAGAAAGACACCCTCATGTGTTAATGACTTAGAATTAAGTCATTCATAAGTTAAAAATTTAAAACTAGACATGAGGATGAAATAAGGTGACTAACAACCTTAAGGATTTTGGGGCCGGTAATAGATGTATGTTGATGGCTCAAATGACTAGTAACTAAAGAGATTGGCAACTGAGACAACTAGTCAACACAAAAATAGAATGCTCAAGATGAAGAATTGAAGGCAATACTAATCAAATAAAACCCTTAAACCCATGTGATGTGTACATCTAACATGTGAATCATAGGCATAAAAGACTCAAAATGCCAAGCATTTTGAGGGCTCTATCAACACCTTTACAAGACATCGTTAAGTGCATTTGAAAGGGTACAAGACCTAGTGTGGATGTGAAAAACACCTCACAACACCAAATCAAGGCCTTGTTAAGTCCAATTAATAATCAATTATTCCCATGTCAAGCAAGTTTCCTTTTTTCTATGGTACAATTGGGGAGGTGGATCATCGTGCATTAGTTTTGTCAAGTGCGGAGTTTGATTTTCTTTGTTTTCTTCATTTTGTAAGTTGCAAGCAAGGGAAAAATGCCAACACCTATGCTCTTGAGCTCCTTTATTTCTTTTGGTTTTATTGTCAAGCTATGCTTGTGAAGGAGTGGTTGATCAGCCATGGGTTGGTTGTCTTCCTTAAGTAGAGGAACAAAAAAACCATGGAAGGTTGCTCATCCACTTTCTCCTTGGATCTATAAACTTGTTTTATATGAGGAGGAAAGATGGGGTTGTTATCGCTATCTCCTGGTTGTTTGGATGGTGTGGGGGAATTTTCGGGTGTTGGTTGAGTTTCGTCTTTAGGTTGAAGCATTGTTTTATCTAGGATAGGAGTGTTAGAAGTGGATGGGGACATGTTGCAGAGGGACAATTCAAAAAAAATATTTGCTTTAAACTTTTGGTAAGCAATGAAAAAGAAGTCTTTGCAAGGTGTGATAGGTTCCATAGGCTTGGGCCAAAAGGCTTCTAAGGAGAAGTTTCCTTTAGATGACAAAGGGTTAAAGCCACTACAGTGAACAGTGAATATGTCATTGTCAAGCAGAAACTTTAAACATTTGTGTATGACTGAAGGGACAACTTTCATTAAGCAAACCCATGGATGGCCTAACCATAGACAAAATTGGTCTGATTGTGGGATAATGGAGAATGTAACATTCACTATCTTAGGTCCTATTTGTAATAGAAGGACGATCGATCCTATTATAGGGCAGACTAAACCATTGTGTGTTTTGATCCATGCTCTCGATTTATCATAATCAACTTAATAAAGATCATGTAATACCAAAAATTACTCAGTGATCACATTCTCTCCACAAGTAGGATCTATGAGTATCCCATTAGTGTGTTTATCATAAATATGGTCTGCTATGTAAAGAGGACCATCGGGAAGATCTGGAAGGATATCCTTAGAAGAGAAAGTAATATCAAGATTTTTCTTAGGTTGGCCCTTATGAGGGATAACATCTATCATACTGACCATTTCGTGTATAGGATCGATAGTAGTGGTAGGTGGAATAGGATTAGGATGTTCAATAGATGTATGAACATTCATCACATCATTTTTTTGAGTTTCACTAGTTTGACAAATGACACATTATGTTTGGGCATTGGATTGGTAAAAAATTGCAAATTTTGATTGGGTGGGGCAACAAACATATTTCCTTTAACATTAACATTTGAAACAAATAGATGGCCAGAATCAATGAGGTCTTGCACTAGGTGTTTAAGATGCTTAAACGTTTTTGTTTCCATGCCCATTTTTTTCTATGGATAATGACAATAATTCGTTAGGTGGGAAAGGTTGGTGCGTAAAGGCTTGCGAGGATTCAGTGGTTTAATATTAGATAAATAAATCATTTCATTCCTTATGTCGTATGCATGCCATAAAAATATCGGGCGTAAATTGTCATTTTGGATCTTCATAACTATAGGCAAGGTATCACGGATTTACAGCCACTTGGTTGTTGATGTGCTGAGCTGGTTATTGAGGGGATTGAATTGTAAGAACCCTTTGTTTTGTTTCTTCAAATGGTTGTGAATTGTTCAAGTGCTAGGTTAAGATTCTTCATTTTGGTTGGAAGTGGACTTTGCATCAATGAATACCAACCTAATGGTGATAATCACAAAGGGTTGTACACAAGTGCATGAAAGAGGGAAATTTCATCATGGTCAATTTATCTTGAATTTTACTTTGCAAATTTTCAATGAACATCTTTTGGAGATGTGGATCGATAATCTTGACATCAAGTTGGGCATAAAGTGGCTAATAGCATGAGATGAAATCGGTTACCTTTTCATCTACATTTTGTTTGCATCTTATTAAATTATCCAATGTCTTCTTTGGAGTCATGTGCACTTGAAAATGACTTATGAATACATCAACTAGTTCATTAAATGAATGAATTTAATTGTTTGGTAAGGATGAAAACCACTCTAAGGCAATGTCTTTTAAAGTCCTAGGAAACAGTTTGGCCAACAGTTTATCATCAAGGAACAATTCTCTGCATAAGGCTATGTAAGCATTAACATGATTAGTAGGATCATGCTTCCCGCCATACTTCTCAAATCTAGGAATTTCTATTCCTTGTAGCATTGGTGTTTGTAGGATCTCTAAAGATAATGGGTTGTTTCAAACATAATAGGTGGGTGGCCTATTTTGGTTTTGGTTGATGGATATTTTATTTTTGCATGGAGGAGATGGTTTGGAAAATTTGTGTTATGAGAGGGTCAGTGTAAGTGGTATGAGGCAGAAGGGAAAGTCGTGAAGGAGTGTATGTAGTAGTAGGGAAGGTGAATGGAATGCTAATAGATGGTATGGTGGAAGAGGAGAAACATTCGATGCCACATAAGAATTAGGAATGCTAGTAGGAATAGTGGAGGAAGGTATCACATTACTAACAGATTGCATGACTGTTGCAACTTGGGGAGTGGTATAGGTAGGTATAGATGCTATTGTGGAAGGAGTGTTAAGTCCTCCTTGACTAACCAATAGCATTTGCTAGTTCAGATGTGTGCTAGAGGTGGAAGGGAGCATGTTTGTTGTATATCTCAACAATTTTTTCATAACATTTAAGCCTTTGTAACTTCTAACAAAATGAATGTTTTCTTTATAGTAGGAACTACAAAGGGTTGAAATGTTTTCAAGACAATTCCAGTTATGTTAAATATGTGCCAAGTCCCTCATGAATGTTAATGAATTTTTCTTTTCTCGTAATGTGATTTTTGATGTGTCAAATTGTAATGTTATTGGAAGGAAAAGAATTACTAAGGGTATGGTCTATGCCTAGTGTACTAGTTGTAATACTAGGAGTAGAAGCATCAGACAATGCAAGATACACAATGAGTGTATTATCGTGGGATAACATGAGTCTTGAGGTTCTTCTCAATAATGTATTAGCAATAGGACACCAAACACTCATGCAAAGGTGTTTAAATGAAATGAAATGAAATGAAGAGCAATAAAATTTTATTAACTATAATTTTGGAAACTGTAATAGTAATGCAATAGCAAAAACTAGAAATGTAGAAAGTGCCTAGAAAATGCCAGAAATTACAATACAAAATGTGCAGAAGGACTAAGTCACTTAGTGTGGCGAATTAGTCCCAGTGATGATTTTTTTGTGATTTTTTAGAAATTCCAATGTGGGATTTGACATGTTTTAGGATGCATAGATGCAAATATAGTAGAATTTTGTTGTTTTCTAATGAAATAAAATGAAAAAATGTAAGCTATATGAGCTTTTCACTTATGCAAGTTTTAAAAACCTAGGATGCAATTTAAACAATCCAACACCTAATGCAATGCTAATGAAAGTTAAACCTAGCATATAAATGTACTTGAAATTAGAAAGAAAATGTTCAAAAGTCAAGTTCACCAAAATGTGGACATTGATTTTGGGTGTCCAAGGGTTCTCTAACTCTTCTAGGATTTTTCACCTAAAAGGAGAGAAATCGACCCAAAATGCTAATGTCTACAATCAAGATAAATGTAAAATGGATGCAATATGCCTAAATGCAACAAATTGAAAAAGAAAGATGATTATTAATGCTAAACCTAAGAAATGCAAAGTGTTGGAAAACACAGTGATGTATACAAAGACACCTAAGAATGCATGTAAACAATAATAAAATTAAACAAGACCAAAGAGGTGCACCTAGAATATAAAATATGATGCACATGGGCTCTATAATCCTACAGAGTTGATTGAAAATGCTAACTGAGACACTTACACCATGTTGGGCGAATTAGTCTAGTTTAACAAAAAATCTATCAAAACAAGAATCTATGAAATGGGTACCATTGTGCAGTGTTGCACACACGCCCCACTTGGAGTAGGGACCCTCTTTTCATGGTGTCTTTGACCTTTGGTTTTATTGAATTTGTCTTTTTAAGGTCTTGATATGTTGGTCTTAATGACTTTGGTCTTGCCTTGAGGTTTGAATTGGTTAAATTTGGGTTTTAATGAAAATCCAGGTTTTGACCTGGGTCCGAGATTTTCCAAATGCAAATTTTTGGGTCCCCGTTCATTGTCCTAAGTTATTGCTGAATTATCCAAAATCTAGGTTTCCGCTTGAATCCGTGGATTTTTCTGGGCCCGCAGATTTTCCCAAACTACATTAAAGTCCTCAACTTCAAAATCCTAGTTTCGCCATATCCATTTAATTCGTGGTTCATCTCGATTTCATTCTGCGGTGGCTTGGTTTTTTCCAGAATTCTATTTTAGGCTTGGGTTTCCGGATTTCCTTGACATGTCTTGTCGCTCATTAATGCTTGAAGTACGTTTTCTCAGATGCGGGTGAGGATGGATTTAAGGCTTTTTGGGCATCATTTTGATTTTATTATTCACTTGCTATCTACTCTGGCATTTGAGATTCTTCATTTGAGGTTTTGATTATCAGATTTGAGTTGCTTGTGCCTGGGTTGCTGGAGCGCTGGTGTCTAGTTTTCATTGCTAGGGCACATTGTTTCTCATCCACCTCCTCGAGTTTGAGCCTTGTTCGGATTCCATGGTAAGTCTTCGTTGGCCCCTCCTTTTGTTTGTGCTTTGATTGAATCTTTCGAGTCTAGTGATGGTCACTTCAGGTCGGTCTTTGATTATTTTATGGTGTGTGTTTGTCGAACTAGGGTTTGACCCACCTTTTCACTAGTTTTTATCACCCACACTATGTATCCTTTCATTTATCAATCGAATGTTGGGTATAACCTTGTGGATAGGTGTTTCAGTTAGGGTCATGTCTTGTCAGCGCATAGTTTGTTATATTGTGAGGTTAGAGTTTTGGTGTTTTGCCCAGATTTTCTAGGTTCGATGGATCCGTTGGGATCTTCATGTCCTGCATCTAGCTCAAACCCGCTCATATCTTGAGAGATCCCAGTGCTACTAGATTGATCTTTTTGAGGGGTAGGGTTTGAAACTTCAAGCTTACCTTGATTTTCATGGTGGAGGTCTGGTTATTGGATTTAGGGCATCATTGTTTCACCTTGAGGATTGGTCATTTGGAAGTTTTTTGAAATTCAAATTCATGTGCATTCTAGGTTTGCTTACTAGGATCGATTTTGAGACCATTAGAATCCAAATAGGGAAGTTTGCATGATCATTCGGTCGAAGGTTCACGTGTTAACATTCGTCGGGTTTCTGAGGTGTCCGCGGAATTTCTGTTCACCCAGATTTTCCCGGTTTGTGCCAAGTCCGCGAAGTATAATGAATTCTAGAATTTTGAGCTATCTGCAGAAATCCGACTTCCTTTCTGGTTTCATTCCTTTTCAATTTTCGATGTTAGGGGGTAATGGAGTAAGTGCTAAATGATGATTTCTTGCTACTAATGGATGAATTTCATGATAATCATATAACTTTTTGCCTGTACTAACGATTTATTTGGCGGTCAATGTCTTTAGCGGGGAATCCATCAAGATTACGATTTTCTCTAATTCCACCGGCCCAGGATTTTCGAGGATTACCTCATTTTCCTGGATTGCTTCATTTTTTTGGATTTTCAAAGATTAATGATTAATGATGGATCTTAATTGCTTTATGTGGTTTTATGCTAACCCTTTGATTGGAATGTGTATGATAATTGGGTGCTTATGGGGTTCTTTTGTGAATACAGGCCGAATCAAGCAAAGCTGCTGCAGGAAATTCTAAAGGTGATGTGGAGGGGTCCCCCATTTCAGAGGCAGAAAGATTGAGATTGGATACCAAGAGTCAGTTGCCTGACAGTAGGATATCTTCTGTATGGTCTGAGGTCTCTGACACCAATGTAGGGGCGTGGAGATATGAGGAATTCAAGGCGAGAATAGCTCAGAAGGATCTATCGGTCCTGAGGAAAGGAATGATGAAGACCGGATTGGTTCATGTGGCAGGATTCCCTCTTGCAATCCAGTGCTATGAGTTGATACTAGAATGTGCATGGAAATATGATTTTGACACACAGAGGTTCGTTAGCACCGAAGGGAGAGTCTTGGAAAATTTCAATCTCATTTCTACTGCCCAAGCTTTTGACATGCCGGATTTGCCATCTGTGTGTGCCTTGAACATGGATTTGGCCAAAACCTACTATGAGGATGAGCCCACCAAAGCCCAGCAAATGATTAATTCATGGTTGGAGAAACCAAAGTCTTACTTTTCCAAACTGCCTAAGCAATTACACAGAGTCAAATTCAGATCAGACATATATGATGCGATCACACTATTGAGCAGAGTGGCCGGTTTGAAGAGTGTCGGAGTGTTGGAAAACTGGATGGTCCATGTGATCAACAAAATTGAACAAGGTATTAACTACCATTGGGCAGGACTCATCAGTGCAGTGATTGATAAACAGATGAGAGATGTCCTAGAAACAAAGAAGTTTACCATGTCTTCCTATGTGATGTATGTGTTGGCTAGATTCTACCCATATAGGGGTTTGAATCCGAAGGGGACATTTGGACAAGATATAGTCTATGACATATACCCAGAATTGCACCTAGGACACTGGGATTATAGAAGAGCAAACGATGCGTTTACAATGTATATCACTAGGCTGCTTCAAAATGCAGAGCATGTGAGATTGTCTGATGGAGCAAAGGAGCTGATAAAGAAATATGGAGCTTGGTTCATTCAGTTTCCCACCTTCTCCTACATTAGAATTGACGGATGTCAAACTGCTCCATACAGGCTGCCTAGATATCCTACTGATCACATTGTGCTATTGGAGGTTATAAGATAGATATGTGACTTTGATGCTATTGTTAAAAAGGAAAAGCATAAGACAGGGTTTGGAGGTGATTTCCCTTTGAAGATTGGTATAGCTGAGGTATGCCCTTCCATCCAATCTGCACATGCAGCAGGGGATGAATTGGTTGCTTATGGTTTCTCCTTCCACTCCAAGAGGACAAACTTTTATATCACCGGGGAAGCACAGAAGAAGGCCACCAAAGAATACCATCACAAGGATGACCTAGAGGATTACTAGGCAAATATCAAAGATGATTTTGAGGCGAGGAAGAAAAGGTACTCTAGGCTTCCTGTTGATGTGATTAGGCTGTACAATGTTAAGTTGATCCCTGACCAGTTAGAGGATGACGAGAATCTGGTGCAAGATCATGCATATGAATCTATCAGGGATAGATCAATTGGAGAAATACACTGGGCTGAAGATGAGGTAACTGAGTTGGAAGACCTAATGGCCCCTGTTATGAAATTTACTACATCATGGTTGAAGCATAAAGTTTGGGAGTTGGAAAGTGAGAAGGTACCCTGTACCTTCAATTTAATGGGAAATCTGAATCCTTTGTCCACCTCAGAAGAATTCGGAGAAGATGATCCCATAGGGAAAACTAAAGTCATCTCACCTTTCAAAATTAAAGTCAGAGGCCCAAAGGAAAGTGAGCCGGAGCAGAAAAGGAAGCCAAAGGGGAAGAAAAGAAGCAGAACCTTGAGAATTGGTAAGTCTGTAGAGGAGGAGGAACTTGAAAAGGCAGAAAAAGAAGATATTCCTCCAGAGCCTAAAAGGGAAAGGACAACTAGAGTTTCAAAGAGAAAAGACCAAGGGACTTCCAAGGATGAGACAAACCCTCCAGTCGTTGAAGTGGAGAGTTCAGGAGAAAAAACTAAGGTTTATTCTAGGAAGTCAAGGACACCATCTCCTAAGGAAACCCAACAAAAAGCAGGTCCTCTTCCAATGGCGTCCACTATGGAGCAACCAAGTACTACTTCCCCTTCACCAGGTGTACCTGAGCAGGCGACCCTTGAAGAACATGAGACTAGTGGAGAGGCTGAATCGTTCAAGGAAGGAGAACTCTTTAGTGTGGCAGTCGAGCTTGAAGTTGAAGATGTAGAAAGGCCCCCTTCTCCACTAGTGCAATACGAGGATTCTCCAACGAGCAGTAAACGTAACGGATCACCTGAGAAGGAGGATGCCCCTGTTAGAACCCCATCACCTTTGCAAGAAGAAGAGCCTGAATTGGGTGATCAAGGTGAGCAGTCTCCTGGAAAAGAAAAGGATGAAACAGCAGAACAACATCGAGAGGTAAAGATAGATGAAATCCGGGTGGATCCTGTTGTCCCAGATTGGTTGGATAAGGAAATTACAAGAAAGAAACAAGTCATCATTGAGGACACCCCCCTTGATTGGGATGAAATGTTGGCCAAGATTGGAAAAGGTAAGAAGAAGAAGATGGCTAAGGTAGTTTCAAGGATAGAAAGAGATGAAGCAAGTAATAGGGTCATTCACATTGCTACCCCGACTGCGGATAAAACTAAAGAAGAGGTCACTGGAAAAGATTACAATGTGCAAACCATTAATCTTGGACCAACTTCTATGGAGCAGGATATTGAAGAGTACGAAGGGTCCAGTGCAATAATAATTGGGAGACTGAGGAAAGAAACACAGTCCAAGCATGAGCTTAAAAGGGAAAATGAAAGGCTCAAGAAATGTCTAGAAGATGTGATGAAGCCTTTGCAATCTCTTCACCCATCTTCTTCTGATGCGTCTGGTTTCTTGCCCAAGGAAACTATTTCTAAACTTGAAAGGATGAAGGCTTCTACCCAAACTGCAATGGATTGGTTGAAGGATGTGCAAGTGAAAGGAGATGATG
>VDFB02205161.1:0-22872 GCA_007258455.2 Sequoia sempervirens | reverse complement strand
GCATGCATACAGTCAAGGAAAGCGATAGAGAACTGAAGAAACAGATTATTGCTTTGGACAGTATCAAAGTGCCAGAGGATAGAGACATTGACGAGTTCTTGGTCGAAGTATTAGACCGAGTGACATGGAGTGATCTGCCGGTTGGAACCTACAGTTAATTTCGAGGATAGAATCATAAGCAGCAATTAACTCGACTTTCAGTCTTGAGTTCACTTGCTGATTTCATACATGCTTATTCCTTGGGATTATCTTCACAGGAGTTAGGGTTAGGGTTTCCAGTTAACTGAAGGTAGTGTCCAGTTGACTTTGCTTTAAATAAGGACATGCATGCTTGCACATTGTCCATTTAGGTTAGATGTTTCGGTTAACTGATGGTAGTTTTCCAGTTAACTGTATAGTTTACTTTAGTAGGGTTTAGTAGTAAATCTTGCATGTATTGCAAGACTGTAGTTGACTCAAGGTGATTTTAGGGTTCCCTACACCTTTTGATGTCTATAAATAAGAGTTTTTGCTCATTTGTACATAACTTTTGCACGAGAGAGAAATATATGTTGTGCCCACCTGCCCTCAATATTGCCTTACCCCAGACTGCTCACGCTTTTACTATTTATGATGAATTGCCATGCCATAGGGTTTCATGCAATTATAATGGTGAATTCTTTCTTGTTTTGTGTTCAATAAACTTGTCCAGATTGAGATGATAGTTGTGCCACCTTGCCTTCAAGTAGAGAATCTGTACTGGGTTATCATGTGATGTGTGTGAACAATAAAATTATTCGGATTGAGTTGATAGTTGTGCCACCTTGCCTTCAAGTTGAGAATCCGTACTTAGTTTATCGTATATTGTTGTTTCCAATAAGCTTGTTTAGATTGAGCTGATAGATGTGCCACCTTGCCTTCAAGTTGAGAATCTATACTTGTTTATCATCAGATAATCATTCCTACTCCATTTCCTCATGCTCTGTTTTCTTGAGGAAACTGGATAGATTTAAAGTAGTTAGCTTAGTTGTAGTTAATGATCTGCGAAACCAGAAAATCCTTAGCTGCAACGTTCTTGGTTTTCTTAACCTTGTGCCTCTTCCAGCTGAGAACAAAAAGATACGACTTAGATTACTTTTCTTTTCCACGCATTCCAGCACTACGAGGGAGCTTCCCCTCCTAATTTGAAGAGCACTCATTACGCAGTGTGCATAGCTGTCCATACAAACCTGCACTCCAGAGGTGTTGGTTTTTATGCCAACACAATCTTAGCATGCTAGATACTTTAATCAAGAGAGAATAGAGTAGCCATTAGAGACTTTATTCTGTTGTTTGGTGCGGTCACAAAAAACACATCAACAAGAGGATGATGATGGACATTAATTGCTCATTATGACTTCGGGAGAGAGTGGAGAATCTTTTTCTCATTTATTACCCCACTCCTCTGTGGCAGTTTTTAGGGAAGAATCTTGATCGGGGCATATGTAGCTCAATCTGGGCCCTTCATTGTAATTGAATCTGAACCGTCCATTGGACTTGGCAATCTATAAAAGCCCCCCCCCTCATTTGTACATTATTAGAGATAGAACATAGAGAGACAGATAGCATAGATTGATAGCAAAGCTTAGATTGAAGAGGAAGGAAAGTTTTCAAGTTGAATGCTTTGTAAGAAATTGTTGTGAACACTCCTTTAATAAAAAGAGTTATCATTTCTTGTGGTTTCATCTTTTATTGTGGGTAGCTAGCAAGATTTCTTCATCCTTCCAATTCGCTTAGAATCTTAAAGTAGAATTTGGAGTAAAGTAGATTTTAATTCATGCAAGTAGACAGTAGTTGTGGAATGTGGTGTTTGATTTGAGCGGGATTTGTTAAATCCATACCACTAGCGGGCTCACTGACGGTGGGTTCGCCTTGCATGGTCAACTGGAATATTGTGGACCTAACTTCGTTTACGGTTCGTATGTTGGTATGCATCATTGTGATGGTATCCGCATGTTGAATCGTGATCTGAATATCTCTAGTTACTCCTTTGAAGATTGCACCAGTTTTGTGGAAGTTGTCCGAAGTGAGGTGAAGCAAAGCTTGGTTGAAGTTTACAAGAATTGATCTCCACATCCCATGCCTAGGATAGACTATAGCATTTTTAATCTTTGCAACCATTCAATTCAGTACTTTCTGGTTAGTTTAGGAAACCCGTGCTTCATTGGCACATCTTTTGAAGATTGTGAAAACCCCCTTCCCTTCGATCTTCAACTGAACAATTACGTAAGTCCCCCTTGAGATACCAGCAAATCACATTGAGCCAACTGAGACTATCCACTGCATGAAGGAACCTTGGAGTTGAATGCATGATCTTTCTCGCAATCTTAGCATGCAGGAGATTTTGTTCAAGAGAGGATAGAGTAACCATTGGGAATTTTATTCTGTGTTGGTGCAGTCATAAAACACCCGTCAACAGTCATCAACATAATAGCATAGTTCTCCCAATTAAAATAAACCCAAGCACATATAGTCACCGAAAGTGGTTGAGAAACCAACCGTCGCGACGCTTCATAACAACCAAATCACTAATCAGGACTTAGTTTCCCGAAACATGTGACATCAAGTATGAATTATTTGCTATTTGACTATAGTTTTATTTAAAAACAACCAACTAAATCCAACTACGACCGACTACTGCTATGACCGACTACAGTCTCCTTCCTCCCCAACCGTTTGAGGGGGGCACACAACATTTTTTGGTTTTTTTTAATCTTCATCTGTTGGAATCCTCCATTGTCGTTTGCTCATTTAAATCCTCTTGTTTCTTTTCTTTCCATACATCTTTGAACTTCATTGGGAACCTCTAGCAGTTTTCCATGAAGTGATTGCTTGCTTTACATTTTAAACAAAAGAACTTCTGGGTTTCAATTTCTATGTCCTGAGACCATACCAAATCCCTCACAACTAACCGAATTGATTTAGGTATTTCTTTGACGAATAATACCATAATCCGAGCATAAATTAAAGACGTGCTTTCTCTGAGATCTACCTCAATGGTGTGCCCTATTGAATCTCCATTCTTTTCCAAACACCTACCAGACCAGTATTTATAGGGCAAATTATAAAGTCTCAGCCATGTAGGCCCTTCACTAGGTTTGTAATTTAGTGGATTGATGTTTCTTTGCCGCTTCTGCAAATATAGATGTGTCACCAATCTTCCAACCTTCCTTCTTCAGAACCTCATCCCTCATCAATTCTGATTCATAAACCACAACAAAGAATCCCTTTGGAAGCAAATTGAGTTGCCAATTTTTCATTATCCAACCCACAATCTCCCTTTCGGTGAATCTCCTCCCCACGAAATGGCCTATAACTGTTGTATTCTCCAATGCAATCGCATCACTTATGGCCAGGTCCGAAACATCCACACAAATCTCAGAATTGTCTTTGCATTTCGTGCGACAATGATCTTTGACATCTTCTTTGTTTGATTATCTTTTACCCACTCTCTCCAGGATTCACATTCCTCCATCTTTCGCCTGCTCTACTCCAATACCCTTTGAACACAACGCCATAAAGAACTATGACTCTTGTTCTTTACAATTATTATAATTAATATTATTAAAAAATTATCAATTTTATATTTTTAATTTTTTTAATTATAGAAAATAGTAACAATATTAAAAATAAGTATTAAAAATAAAAACTTTTAAATATATCCACAAAGAATAATATTACTATATAATTAATGATAAATTATTAATTAAAAATTAATATTTTAAACAACAATTTTAATTAAAATCATCAACTAACAATCAATATGTAATGTCCCCTTCCAGTTGACATCTCTCAGTGCTTAAGATTAGCCTATTATATGACCCTCGTAGGCTGATAGGATGGATAGAGGGTCTTGTTGGAGTTTGGCTTGGCTTCGGTTGTCAGAATCTACTAGTTTGGCTTTCGTTCAGGGTCGTTTGGACATCATTTGCTTGACTTGCTATTTTTAGTAAGTAAAGTCACTCAGCGGAGCACCCTGCTATTTTTAGCACTATGGTCTGGTCATATGTAGATTCAATCACTTATCCTCCAGCTTCAGACGGTTCGTTAATCGGACTTATTTTGAGGAAGATATTAATATTTATCTGTCAAAATAAATATTAATTATTTATGAAGCTTATATTATAAAGTTATAATATTATTAATATTATAACTTAAGTGATTATTTTAAGGGGTCGACCAACATGAAGAAGGGGCCACTTTTCAATTATATTTTATAATTAAAAGTGTGTTCGAGACTTTGGAAAAATTAAAAGAAAAGTTCAAACTTTATTTAAATGATGCTTTTTTGAGAAAAGTCGACTTCTTGAAGAATATAAGGATTTCATTGGGAAAAGAGCTGATTATGTTATGAAATCGACTTTGATCAAATATTCTTCCAGAGAATGGAGCCAAGGGTTTCAGTTGTCTTTTTGGCATTGGAGAACGAGCCATCTTCAGTGTTGCAGTTTAGAGGCTGTGAAATATCAGCTGATTTATTGCTTATCAGAGAGGTAGCTTCATTCAGAGGTTATCACAGAACTTATTCAAAGATTGCATCTTTAGGGTTTTTGGTTTGGAATTCATCCGGAAGGGTTCTTCATTTCTAGGCACCCATTTCCCAAGATCTGGATACATCTTTCAAGGGCCGTACAAATCCATTGTTGCTGTTGTTGAGCCATACTTGCTGTTGTAGGGCCGTACTTTTCATACAAGTTTAAACGCCTTTCCTTTTGGCAGTCTATCTTTACCAACAGGGGCACAGTTTCTTCTGGATCCATTTGCAAACAATAGACGGAAGGAGAAGTTGATTTATATGAAGGCCGTACCATTTCAAGGGCATTTCAGTTTGCTGCAATAATCAGGTTTTTCACATAAAAGTTGTTGCTTTTTAGTTTGCATGTTATCAGATCTCAGATGTAATAAGCCTAGAAGTCAATAAACATTTTGGCGTCTATAGATCAAGTAGTTTCCATCATTCTTAGACTTGTAATATTTTATTTAATTTTTACAAGCAATTTCTTTCAAAATCGCATTCTATATCTGCAAGCAAAAACACAAAAAAATCAAAAACAAACAAAAAACAATTCAGTTTCCGGAACAGTGAGAACAGGGGTTTCTACACAATAATAAATTAATAATTATTAATAATTTTATAATTAAAATAATTATGAACACTTGACAATTCAACATTTTAGATATTGACAATATGACCTACAATTTGACCAAAAATTGATTATTTAATACTTTGACAAACAATTTGACACACACAAATGATAACTTGACGATGGCATTCATGTATCACAATCAAAATTTGGATTGGATACAACTAACCCATTAAAATTTTGAAATTCGAATCCTATCACAACTGAAAATGTAAATTGGGTTTCTATTTACTTGGCAATCAAGGCAAGGTTAGAAAAGCATTTAAATGAGCATCCTATACAGCAAGAGAAAGAATATATGGGCATATAGGATTTTGTATTATGCCAAAAAAACAAACAATACCTTCCAAGTAAAAGAGCTGTCCAGAGTTCGGCCAGGATACAATGCAAGTCTTGAACTTTTCTCCTGCAAGGAATAAACATTGAAGTTAGACAAAGTCATTTGACTTTTAGAAAACAACTGTATTTTAGTTTTATTAAATATTTTATGTATAGAATAAGTTAGAAATAATAGCTAATGATTATGTAGAACAGTTGGTATTGGTGTGGCACAACCACAGCAGCTGCTGAACTTGTGAGTTCAGGTTAATTGGTGGACCATGTGGAAGCCTACATGACACCCAAAGACGATTATAAGGAATGGAAATTTCCATACAAATGTAGAATGGATGGTGAGCATTTCCATTTCAAAAACAATCTAAGTATCATAGGCTTGATATGGAGGAAAAACATTAAGTCACTACTAATACTTGTAGGGTTTAGAAAATCCGATAACTTCATGCACATTCTAGATAGAAACTTGGCTTGTGTTACTTTGAAGAATTCCCTGATTAGTAATTTTTTTATATTTATTTTGTGACAATTAGCTAATCATTGAAAATTATCCCATAAAATTTCCTAATGATGCTTGTGTGGGGCCATCCCCTATTTTTATGACTTTTAAATCCACTTGCATCAATTAAAACTTAAATACTCTTTTATTCTCATAAAACAATGATAAGAGTGGTACAGTGAGAAATAGTTTGGTTGGTAGCAGTGTGGTCGCAAGTTTTAAAACAATGCAGATGCATACAAAAATTTTTTTGGTCAAAGGCACTAATGGGATTATCTATAATACCATAGGATTGCAGTTTAGTCCCAAAGGGGCTTATTGAAACCCTATTTAATGTTTTTATGCCTGATCTTTGTTACTTTGATGTTGGAAAATTTAGTCCCCTTCTCAGCGATGCTGTTTTAATAATAATTGTCAAAATATGGAAAGTTTAGTCATTAATATTAATATGCAAAGTTTTTACGGATAGATGAACACTGTCATGATTGTTTTAGGAATTCGATATTTTTGACCAATTCATTACCAAAACAAATAAGGATCTGATCTTGGTTTGGATATGGGAATATGTGATGGAGTTGGCCTTGGTGGGGATGACAACATTTGGCTCTCATCACCAATGTATTATCTCTCACATTTGATGAATGGGTAGCTTTTTGAGCATAGAGCATTTGATGTAGCCATCATAGTATGTTGATTTCATCTATGCTTCCCATTAGCATCTTCATTTGTCTCTTTTGAGAAAACTCAAACTGGAACAATATTGGAGGTAAAACCTCTCTTCAAATTATATGGAGAAACTCCTTGAGATCCAAACTACTATAGATCCAAATATGTTTTAGGTGTTATGTATAGTTACTATTATATCCTAGATGTGTATATGTAATAAAACTCTTTGGGATAGTAAGTATGTGTAAAGCATACAAGTTTTCCCTATATGATAGCAAAGACACTCGAAGCAAGGTCCAAGAAGGACAAGATTGCTACATAGGACGAATGTTTTATAAATCTTACGTATTAGTAAGTAAAACTTTATTTGACTTTGACTGTATGTTAAAACACTATAGATCATCGGGGACGATGATTCACAAGGGGGGAAGTATGTTACACCCCAAATTGTGAGGTTACTATTTACTATTACTAAATAGGGTAAATGTGAATGTGATGTGAATTTTGGAGACGAATTAATGATGCTTTTACCTTGTTTTCAATATGAATGTTATCACATTTGATGTTGTTTCATTTGATGTTATCTCAATTGATGCTATTGATGGTAAAATACTGCATATATGTGAATAAATGGTTATTGAATTATTGTTATTCTAACTTTGAAGATGTTTATATATATTGCTTACTGTTGTGAACAATTGACTACAAAGGTATGTGCTAGTGGTTGCAGGCAAATGTTCAATCTCCAAGGGGAGGGGAAGTATCACTCAGAAGAGGAGCTTGGTCGAGTAACCGATAAAGTAAACTATCTGAGTATACACACACATCACCATAGATTGAGTGAACTAAGTTAGTTTGTGTTGGTTATAGGTAAGTCATCCGTAGCATGTATGTTTGCACTAGGGGTCTTGTCTTCTTCTGTATGCCTTATGAGTGATGTTTATCTCTGTATCTGTCTTGTGGATATTAATAATAATATTATTATTATTATTGCCTTCTAAATTTGCATATGTATATATGTATATATATATATATATATATATATGTTTAATATATTTAAAACTTAGGAAATCGATTTATTTCCTATTTAATTGAATATCAATCTCTCAACTTAGGAAATCGACTTATTTCCTATTCAATGAAATATTTATCATTCAACTATGGAAATCGATTTATTCCAAAAGCAATTGATTATTTGTCTTTTAAGCAATGGCAAACAAAATATTATTGAATCGAAATATTTCTGAAGATTAAAACTTGCAACGAGTTTTGAGACAAATTATATTGAATCAATTTATCATATTGATTGAGTTTGAAATGAATTTTGGATTCAATTCGGCGCTTGAAGAAGTCACACGACCTAGTGATTTACATGCAGATGTAAATACGTTTGACCAAGTTTATGGCAATGAACAAATCCAGCACAGTTGGAAGCTCTGTCAATTAAGCCCAGAAAAGAGGCTTTGTGTACACAATTTAACATTGACCATTTCTCTAATATCTTCTAAATCCACCATTTCTAAAGACTGGCTCCACATCTGAAAACCGTTCCTGTAGGTGTCGATTGGCACAATTTCACCATGTGCCTTTGAAATTGTCTTTCCAGTGTTGGCATAAAAGAAGGCCGACTCACCTTGCTGAAAGACTGAGTAGGGAAGAGAAATCGCGCCAGCTACTGGGTTGAATATTTCATATTACAGTGGTGGCAAACCACGTGCCATTAGAGAAGGAAATCATTGGGGCTAGGGCTCTATAAATAGTCGCCCCAACCTTCATTGTTGGCACTCATTATTTTAGCATTCACTCATTCATTTGAGTAATTTCACCATTCACTATTATTCATTGTTCTCATTTCATCTTATGCTATCAGAATTCACTCATTCATTCACTCACAGTTTTGTGATTACCTGTCTATGCTGTTTGCCATATGCGCATATTTTATGAGTTACATTATCTACGGTCATTCATCAGATTTCTGAGCAACAATTGATACAGTCAACCTTCATATTCCTGAGTGTCATTTGTATTCATCAGTGTTTACATTTCTGAGAGCAATCTACATTTGGAGAGAAATGTTATCACGACCCAGCGCTCATTGCTCCTTTTATAACCCTCTACGCTTGTTTTGTCCTAGGATCTTGTGAAGTTCAACATCGTAACGGAGTGATTTTCAAGCAACCTCAAAATGGTTTAAGTCTCGAATAGTCAATTCGAAAGTATTCCCTGCTCAGCCTCGCAAAGACCTTCGAAACGAGATCTTTCGCCATTTCACCGTTTACCGCAAATTGCGAAAGATGAGTTAGCAAAAAAGTGCGCAGTGTGGAAAATTTCAAAAATTTGACTAAGTCTGGAAATGTAAGGGCGCTAAAATTTAGCGCCCCTACATGCAGTGAATTTCCAAAAAATGTAAGGGCGCTAAATTTTAGCGCCATTACATTTTCTTTCGACACTTAACTTTTTTTTATGCCTCTGGCACGTTTCTTCACGTTTTCGCGTTTTTCGTCAATCGTGCCACTTTTCGTGCCTAAATTTATTGCACGACTTGAGTTAGGTTTTTAATTTTCATTTGCAATTAAGTGAATGAATTCGCCACTTTTGTTGTTTATATTTTATTTCTTTTGTCTCTCCTCTTGCTGTGCGTTTGCCTCTCATCTGCAAATTCGCGTTTTGAGGATTTTCGCCATTCATCTCTTCAGCAAGATTTGCGTTTTGCCCTGGTAAGACTTTCATTTGGTTTTGTATTTTCATTTGTATATGTTCATGGTTATCATACGCGTTTTGAGTTCTTACATTCGCGTCTTTCATTACATTTGTTTTTTGTTCTTTCCATTCGCGTTTTTCTTCCCTTTATGCAATGGATCCCTCATTCATTGTTTTGAATGCGTCTTTCTCCTCTGTGCGTGTTCATTTCGATGCTCATTCCTTCTTTTCTTTTCTATTCTCTTACCCTACACATTCGCGTTTCTTCCCTTGTCTTTCATACGCGTTTCTTCCCTTGTCTTTCATACGTCTTTCTTCTCCTTCATACGCGTTTCTTTCTACCTTTCTCCTCTGTGCGCATTATCACTTGAGAATTTCTATCTACCCGCCATGCTTGTGTTGAGGTATCTTTGTCAAAAGTTCTTCATTCGTTTTGGTAAACATTGGAAAGATTCACCATTGTGAAAAAGAATTCCTTTGACCTTTGAATGAAAATGTAATAGAATGGAGATGGTTTCGATGACATTTCAAAGTTAACTAAACATTGCCTTTGCTGAAGCTCAAGCGCCTTCGCCATTCCTCACTGCATCTACATTTTCAAAAATTGCCAAAATTGCAAAAGCGCTGAAATTAAGCGCCATGACATTTCAAACATGTCAAAAATTGCCTAACACTGGAAAAGTGTAAGGGCGCTAAAATTTAGCGCCCTTACACCAAAAGCAATTTTCTCAGAATGTAAGGGCGCTGAATTTTAGCGCCCTTACACTTTTTTCTGACTTTTTCCAATTTCTTCCAAACGAACTTCATTTTTGACCAGTGCACTCCGGAGCCTCATTTTTCCGCATTCATGCATCGTTTTGCGTACCTCGCCATCCGCTCCATGCTTTTCCACCCTCGTACTCATTTCACGCTTTCCTATGTTCCCTAACAATTGGTGTTTGTTTTGGCTAGACCGGTTGCAGTCTACTCTCAGAGATCATCAAGTCAAGAGTCCTCAGTGTTCCAGTTTCTTTTGATGACTGCTACGAAGCCTCCTTCTTCGAAAGCAAAAAGCAAGATGAAGTACAAATATCAAGGCGTTTATCCGCCAACTATGATGCTTTCGAAAGTTGAAGAAATAGCGATACGGTTGGCCATCAAGACTTGTTGACTTCAAGAAGTTGACAGAGATCTAAGCCTCCCCGATTCAATGAGGGTAATCGTATTACAAAGAATTTCCACTTGCGGCTTATGTTCCCTACGCCTGCACACAATACCGAAGCGAAATTCAAATTGCGCCTCATTACATCCAGAAAGCAGGCGGATCGACTTCTTCCGGCACGATTCTAAGACTAATTCGCATTTCTTTGACATCGTCTTCAAGGTTCCTCACATGGACAAATATATTGACATTTCTATATCAAAAGCACAGGAGATTTTCGATGCTGATCCCAATAAAGCCAAACAGTTGATAAATACTCAATGGCTCAAAAAGCCTAGATCATCTGTTTCTAGATGGCCGAAAGGACTCCTGAGAAGTGACTTCAAAGATGACGCCAAGGATATGATCACGTTTCTAAGCAGAGTGAAGGGCTTGCCAGAATCATCCACTTTTCACGATTGGATGTATGAGTACATCAGGATCATATGGCGCGTATGCATATTGACCGGGTAAACAACCGATGATATGCACGAAAGGTTTCGATTAATGCCCTTCTACATTTCGAAGTTCTTACATGACTTCTACCGTGTACGCAGCGAGTCGTTGATGAGACAATTCCCAGGTCTATCTACAAAGGGGAATCAGATGATGGTGCCTGTGTACAGATATTTCTATCAGTTGGAGCTAAAGGAAAGCTTTCATCATTTCAGACGGGTCACTGATGCTTTCTTTGCGCCCTTACTCTTCAACTTTGATCCATCCTTGGAAAGAAGAAGAGTGTCCGATGAGGCTTATAAGGTGGTAAGTAAAGTTGGATGTATTTTTCTTCAATTCCCAACGTTTACTTACTTGAGAGTAGGTTGTTACACCGGTTGTCCCTACATGCTACCACGCTATCCTTCGGATAAGTGGGTTCTCATGGAAACATGCATACCGATGTCGCTGCACAAAGAATCTAAGAAGCAACCATGCTGCAGATTCAAGTTCCACTCTGACCATCGGGTAGATATATCATCCAAACCGCGACAAAAAGCTAAGTCCTGGTTTCCATGCCGAGATGCGATCATGGATTCATCAAAACCTGCTGTATAGGTTTGATTTGACTACCGAGATGTCGAAAAGAGTTGCAAAAGGGCTCAACACAGTAATCGCTTTGAAGACATCTGGGCGGATTGCAGAGATGAAGAAGCCATTCGCAAAATGGACTATTGCAGATTGACAGTTCAACAAATCAGAGATCTTGGTATCGCTGACCTACCAGAGGATTTTGAGGATCCAGGTGATATCATGAACGTTGTCTATGATGAGCAAGGCGTTGCTAAGAGGCCGTTGCCTGCAATACAGTGGTCTAGAAAAGAGGTCACCAGCATGAGAGAAAGGCTGAGACCAATCCTAGCCAACACAGAAGAATGGTTACACAAACATGGTCATACAATGAAAAGTTTCAGGACAGACTCAGAAGGAGAAGAGTCTGAGGCAAAAGCACGCCAACAGCAAGAACTCCGCGACAAAAACAAATCAGCGGCCGTTCCCACTTCTTCGCGAAGAGGTCCAAGGATTAAGTTCACTGTTGGTAAGAAAGATACCCAGGCTGTCCAAGAGACAGAAATGACGGAATCTCATCCATCTCGCTCTAAGGGTAAAAAGCCCATTCTAGAGGAGGTAGATTCCGATGAAGAAGATACTTCAAGCGACCAATCCGCTGAAGATGAAAATTCAGCAGAAGCAGACTCCGATGCCGAAGAGGTTTCTGAAAGCAGGCAAGAGTCTGATGAAGATTCTGAAGAAGGATCTGAAGGTGACTTCGAAGGTGAGCCAGATTCGGAGAGACAAGAGGGTGATCAACAGGAACCCGAGCATGATGAAGAAATAACTACTTCTCCTCCCGAGAACGTAGTTGAGGAAACCCACAGAACATCATCGCCTGTGACTTCAAACGTTCCTCATACCCCTCTTGAGTCAAGAACTCCTCCACCTCCTGTTCCCTCGTCACCTATTCCTACCACAAGCATTCCAAAGAAATTTATATCCCTATCCGCAAATATCAACCCAAATTTTGATACTCCTTCAGTTGATACAAGCATCCATAATGGGTTGATATAACGCTGCTTCCACCATCGCCCATTCCTAGTTTGTCTTCGCCAACGATGATATCACTTCGAGAACGAATTCAATCGTTTCATGAATGAGTCAATGCGTGATCAGATCAATGTGTCAACTACAGGAGCGATGATGACGAACACTTCTCCAATTGTCATGATACCAATGGTGAGTTCAGATGTGACAATAACTTAAGAGGTGGAAATGGCGACTGACTTGATAGTAAACCCAGAGGTTCACACTTCTTTTCTTCCTCCTTGGCTAATATCTCAAGTGTCGGCTTAAAAGCAAATGATTTCTCCGTAGGAGCTCAATTCAGCGAGATAGTTCTTCCAAAGACCAAAGGGAAGAAGAAGGCAAAAGTATACCGAGGCTGAATGTTGATAAGTCCTACAAGTATGCTGAAATTGGCATTCTCCGAATCTAAGAAGGTGATGTCATTATGGAGGACTACACAAAGAACAGTATCCAAATTAAGCTACCAACGAAAAGTGCAAAAGCAGATGCTAAGTCACTTTGGATATCTTGGCAGAAGGCTGGACAAAGTTGAGCAATCTCAGAACATGTACAAACAGAGGGCGAGACATTATGCCATCAAGGAAAGAGACTTGCCGGGTTCTCCAAGTAATGCACAACCCACGGTCGCAAGGCACACAACCCGTTTTCAAGAAAGTCAGAAATCACTTCCCAAAGGCAGGGTGTTGTATGACTTTGTTGAAAAGAGCATCGAACACGGATCTCAGATAATTTTGGCTGCGGATGAGAAAACCACCATGTTGGCCAAGCTCACCACAGAGCTTGATAAAGAAAAGAGCGTACTTTCCCAGGAGCGCAGAGACATGGAAAAATGCCTGTTGTCATGGTCGGAAATGAAATAGGTAAAGCTCAGCAAATTGGTGGAGGTTGGGGTAATTCCCGACAAAGAAAAGTTTGTAGAGGTAAAAGAATCACTGAAACACAGGATTCAAGTGGTTCAATCTCTCATTGAAGATCTTCACCAAGTACAGGAAGATGTCGACGGGCATCGCAACATTCTTGACAAAAGTATCAGAGAATTGCCTGGTCAACTTCTTGAGGACAATTGTATCTTCCTACCGGCCACAGAAATATCCCTGATCTTCAAGGAAGCCATCACAAATTTGATTGACAGTTCAGACTTCTCAGAAGCTTCGCTGAACATCATTTGTGATACAAGGTCTACATTGGACAACCTAAAGACGATCTTGGATAAAGTAAAAGGTTCACCTATCCGCCATGAGATCGACCACTATGAATTCACACCATTGTGGGATTACACCGCTATTCAGATAGAGAAGTTCGTGTGAGACTAGGAGGAAATGGAAGACTTCCGCTACCAATGCAAAGAGACGAAGGCCCCTATTCTCCAAGAGCATAGACATTTCCGGTGCATCCCATTATGCATCTTGTAAATATTTCTCGACATTTTCAAATGTCATTTTGTAATTGTAATTACACCAAGTCCAAAGATGTAATATTTTCAAAACAAATTACACTTTGACTTTGGTCAAAGTTAGGTGAGATTTCCTAAAATCGCCCACCTAACTCTCCCTGATTTTCTCAATCTCTTTCCTTCTTTTGCTCATCCCTCTTTCTATATAATGTGAGGGATTTTCATTGTAATAGATCTTTAGCCTTTGCAACGGCGTTGCCCTTTGTAAGCAAACTTGTGAACTTTATGCTCATATTTCTAGAATGAGATTCAATCAATAAAGAAAAGGATTCGTGCTCGCACTTTATGCTGGATTCAATACTTTCTTTGCAAGTTGATTTGATTTGGCAGTGATTTGTCTCGAGGAATCAAAGACTCTAAGTGGCTGATGTAAACTTTGGCGTAACATCTATTATTTAGATTGCATTGTGTTATTTTGTTTATCATTGGTTGAGTGATCTTATAAGACTTTATAATCATTCATGCCTTTGCATGTTCTTGATTGGATAATCTTATACATCTTGTGCTTATAATTATTCATACCTTGGGATACTTTGTCGGAAGGATCTACAAGACTTTGTGCTTGTAATCGCTCGCTATCGACACTCTTGCTGAATGATCTACAAGACTTTGTGCTTGTAATCGCTCATGCCGCGAAGAATTGTTACGCCTAAGAAGACTTGCAGCTTCTAAAGCAGCAAACGTACATTTATGCATCCACATTGATAAAGCCACGGAACTAATTCTTGTGCCTTCGCGAGCTTCCTTTTATTTCTTTTGTTTGTTGTTAATCACTTTGTATCTCTACGCTTCGCTTTGACGAGATAGAGATATTGGCATTAATGCCAGTTGTTCGCTTCGCCATCAAGAATTCGGAACTTCCAACACGTGAAGCATTGTAAACATCTTCTCTGAAAAAAGAGAGAAGGATGAATGTAACACACCCCCCCCACTCCGTGAATTTCGTGTACATTGTGTAATTACTTTTTGTGATTTACTTTTGTTTCTCTTAGCAATAAGAAGGGCGCCTCCCCTTTCCGAGAGGAGAGATTCATATCTCACATAGCTGTGGCTGAAGTCCAAGTTGTGTAATCTGTCGAGAGTTGATTACATAATTTTCACCCAACAGTTTTTTGGCGACTCCGCTGGGGAACCTACATACGCAATCTAAGCCTCACGCTTCGGATTGAAGTAGATAAGTTTCCTTTTTCTTGCTGTTCTTTTGTATATTGTTAACTCTGTAAGACCCTTTGTATTCAGATCTACATTCTGGCGGACCGAATATATACAAGAGGATTGAGGGCTCAAGGAATAATAGATCCACTCTTTGAAGAGTTGTTGCAACGTGACTTTCCATTTACTCTTCCACGAGCAAGGTCACCACTGCAGCGGGCTATAAGCTTCCCTCCACGTAGCCAAAGATCTCCGATCCCAAGTGTTTGGTCAGTTTATCGCAGACGTCCTGTTCAAGCATCTGTTGTGCAACCAGTCATGGCCGCACCACCTGCAGGACCGTGGGGAAATGCTTTTGGTCCCCTCCGTTTGACTCCACCTTTACACGAACTTCCTCGTGTATCCAGGAAGCATCTTCCAAAATTTCAAGGTGATGGCAAACAACACCCCGATGAGCACATATCCGCATTCTACATAGTATGCGGCGTTCTTGGCATTGAGCACGAAGATGTTTCTGTAAGATTGTTCATTGAATCCCTTCAAGGGATTGCAGCTCGAATGGTTCTTTACTCTTCCCAATGCTTCCGTCACCAATTGGGCCACTCTTCGCACTAAATTTGAAGAAAGGTTTAAGCCTGCTGAAGATTCACATGCTCTATTGGCGCAACTCACCACCATGCGTAAAGAAGCTCACGAGCCTATGCGCGAGTTTGTGGCGAAGTTCAATAAGTTGGTGACACGGATCCCCAATGATGCAAAGCCAACGGATCACAACCTGAAATGCTTCTTCATCAACACCCAATTACCTAAGGTAAGTTTCTACTTGCGTAGGGAAAATCTTGCTAATGTTGCAGCAGCCCAGCAATTGGCTACCAGTCTTGAGGACGACATGATCCTTGCTGGAGAAATCAGGATGGGGACTAACGGAAATAGAAGGATGCAAGCCTCAGGATCTTCAGCATCCAACGCTAGTACTCCCACTGCCAGCTCAAATTTCACGGATCCCATGGTCCAAAGGCTGGCAAATGAAGTTCTGTCTCTCAAGAAGCAAGTGTCGAACAACAACAATGGTAACAACTACAAAGACGTCCCTAGGAGGACTTTTCCTAACTATGCTGGCAACAAAAATCAGAATCGTCTCCCAGCACCTCCAGGACGACTTGCTCTTGAAGCCCCGCCTGCTAACAATGCCGCTGGGTACTATGAGACTGAACAAGATGATTATGCTCAGCCCGAATATCCTGAAGAAGAAAATGCCGATCTCTTCCAAGAAGAAGAAACTGAATCGGCTGGCGACTCCAAGATCAGCTATTTGCAAATGATGGAAGAAGAAGAAGAAGACGACTTGGTGACTGACACTTACGCTGTTTTTACGCGGCATCAACAAAGTGAACTTGACAAAGCTCAAGCTGCTGCTGTCCCAGAAAAAGAAAAGCAGCCCATAACGATTGCCAAAAGAGGATCTCCCCTCCCTTGGCAGCCTAAGAAAGTAGCAAATCCGCAAGTAAGTGCACCCCGTTCTTCTTCGTCAACTCCCATTGTTCCTAAAGCTAATCCTCCCGTTCCAAAGACCAGTGTGCCCTTTGTGAAACCAATCAGTGAAGTTACGGCTTCCAATCTACAAAGTTCTTTCCAGGCTTTCGACATCATTGACCATGCCAAGAAAACCAAGGTTCAAATGTCCGAGGCTGAATACCTCAAAGCCAACCCCGACCAATTTGACAGGCTTGTCAAGTTCGTAAATGATAAAAAGATCTCCCCAAGTCGGGATACTCCTCCTGACATCCCAGTTACTCCTAAACCCAAAGTATCACAGAGTAACCTCGTATCTAACCCTCCAACCGCTTCTGGACGCATTGATCCATTTTTCATCTCCCTACTTGTAAATGGTTTCAAGCTGAGTAACTGTGTCATAGACTCTGGTGCGTCTGACAATGTGATGCCCGCCAAGGTAGCTACTGCGTTAGGCCTTGAGATGACCAAAACCTTCAGCCGTTGCTTTTCCATGGAAAATAAGCAAGTGCCATTGATCGGTCAGATCAAGGATGCCCAATATGCATTCGCCGCATACCCGGAGAAGAAGATAAAAATGACGGTCCTCGTGGCCGATGTACCAGCTTCCTACGGTATACTCCTCGGACGCAATTTCTGCAAAGATGTTGGAGGAGAGCTAAGTATGGATATGTCTGAAGCAAGAATACCAGTAAAAGGTGTGATGCAAAAGCTGATTCCCGAAAAGGAATCAAAGTTTTCAGTTGTTGAGTCCAATGATCCCAGAGCTCAGATTTTGTTCGAATCATCAGGCGTGGGAACTTACTACCTACAAACAGATGAGGTAGGAGAATCCTCAACTCAAAATGAGCTAGAAAAAGATGATACTTCGTCAACTTCAGATGAAACGTCATCAGGAGATTTGTCCATCTCCGACCATGAATCTTCATCAGAGGATGAAGTTTTGGATTTTGACACTGTTCCAGTTGGTGATTCCAACGGTGTCTGGCTGCTCGAGTTCGATGGTAGCTGCTCTTCGACCGGTTCTGGAGCAGGAATGGTTTTCATTTCACCATCAGGAAAGTTTTTCCCTTTCTCCTTCAAGCTGCAGTTTGATAACACCAATAACACCGCCGAGTATGAAGCCCTGTTACTGGGAATGCAAGTTGCGTTGAAGAAAGGTATAAAAAATCTTCATGCGCAAGGTGATGCCGAGTTGATAGTATGTCAAGTGAGAAATCTCTATCAAACAAAGAATGAGAGACTCAGGCATTACCGTAATCTAGTATGGGATTCCATTGAGGAATTCGAGGCTTTTGATATCTCCGTTGTTCCCAGAGAATACAATACTAGAGCTGATTCCCTTGCGATCTCTGCCACGCTCCTGGTACCACACAAAGACTTTCAAGGTTCTACCTACACCATAGAGTTGGTTTTCCGCCCAAGTGTACCTGACAATTCAGAAAACTGGCAGATTTTCAACGACGACCATCAAATTATCGCCTTTCTTGAGAAAGCAGAGAATTTCGATGAGTTGTACTTTGAGGGCAGCGATTCTCCACTTCGAGAATCCGTGTCCGATCTAGATCCTGTTACAGGCGAGGAATATCTGCAACTCAAAGGGAATAAGATCCCTAAAGGATTGGTATCCTTGGAGAAACTTTTTGATAAGCATGATCGCCACGTCAAGAAACAACTCTCAGATTCTGACTCATCTAATGAGGTTGAACAGATAAATTTGGGAACTGAGGCCGATCCTAAGATGGTCAACATTGGCAAATGTTGCACGGCCGAAGAAAGAAGACGTTTTGCTCAGCTACTGCAGGAGTACATTGACGTCTTGGCGTATTCATATGACGATCTAAAGTCATTTCGGCCCAAGGAAGTGCAACATGACATTCCTCTCAAGGTTGGTGCTTTACCTTACAAACAAAAGCAGAGGCAGTACAATCCCAAGATTTCTGGAACGATCTTAGCTGAAGTTCAAAAGATGCTGACTGCGCGGATAATATTCCCTATCCATCATTCAACATGGATAGCCAATATCGTCCCCGTTCGTAAAAAGAACGGTGAAATCCGCATTTGTGTAGATTTCAGAAATCTAAATCAATTGTCTCTCAAAGACAATTACCCACTCCTAGTGATGGATCAAGTTCTACAAAATGTAACTGGATCCGAGATGCTCTCTATGCTAGACGGATTTTCCGGTTACAATCAAATTGAAGTGAATTCAAGCGATCAACACAAAACCGCTTTCACAACGCCTTGGGGAACCTTTGCATATCGTAGGATGCCATTTGGTTTGATCAACGCCGGCGCTACATTCCAATATGCCATGGATCTTGCTTTCCGTGACGTAATGGGTAAGTTCATTGTGGTGTACCTTGACGATCTTACGGTGTTCTCCAAGCAACGCCATGAGCATTTCTATCATTTGAGACAAACTCTAGAGAGATGCCGTCAGCACGGCATTTCCCTCAATCCCAAAAAGTCAACTTTCAGGGTGACAGAAGGTAAACTTCTTGGTCACGTAGTATCTGCTGAAGGAATCAAGATTGACTCAGAAAGAGTCAATGGAATCAAGTCCCTCGCTTTGCCGTCAAGCAAGAAAGCCGTTCATTCCTTTTTCGGCAAGGTAAACTTCTTGAGAAGATTTCTTCCAGACTTTGCTGAAAAGACCCGTCACATTGTGAACATGATGAAGGGTAATGCCACGTTTCATTGGACGGCAGAAGGCAAAGCAGCGTTCGATGACATCAAGGAGGCCATCGCTCATGCGCCTGTATTGGTTTGCCCTAACTACACCAAGGAGTTTGTGATGTATAGTTATGCTTCCGAGCATACACTATCAGCTATCTTGGTGCAGGAAAATGATGAGGGTTTTGAATCCCCCATTGCATTCATGAGTTGCCCTCTAAAGAATTACGAGTTGAAATATTCTCAGATGGAAAAGCACGCTTTCGCAGTTGTGAAAGCCGTCAAGCATTTCCGGTTCTACATTCTGGGCAGTCATGTCAAAGTCCTCGTTCCAGATTCAACTGTCAAGTCTATCCTCACACAACAGGAATTTGGAACGAAAAGAGGAAACTGGATTGCTAAGATTCAGGAATATGATCTAGAGATAAAGCCTACTAAGCTGATACGTGGACGTGGCCTTTGTCAGCTCATTGCAGAAAACAATCCAGGTGAGGAAATTTCGGAAGATGAGGAGGTCTCAGATGAAGAGGTTGATCCTAGTACACTTCCTATGGTACTATTCGTTAGCACCACTGATGAATGGTTTTCCAACATAGCTCACTTCCTGACATATGGAGAATGTCCTAACCACTTAACTCCGAAAGAAAAGAGGACCGTCAAGCTAAAGTCAGCTAATTTCGTCTTGTGGGATAGCGGCTTGTATAAGCGTGCGATGGATGGAACATTTCTCAGGTGTGTTGATAAAGAGCAACAGCAAAAGTTGTTGAAATCTTACCATGATTTGGCATGTGGTGGGCATTTCTCAGCGCCAGTAACCGCTCACAAAATCCTGAGAGCAAAGTATTATTGGCCTACACTCTTTCAGGACACGTACTCTTGGGTGCGTAAGTGTGAATTGTGCCAACAGTTTGTTGGCAGTCCAAAATTGGCATCTTTGCCATTAAAACCTGTCGTGATTGATGAACCTTTCCAACAATGGGGCATTGATTTCATAGGTGCAGTGAATCCATCGTCAAGTGCTGGACACGTCTATGTTTTGACGGCTACAGACTATTTCACCAAATGGGTGGAAGCAATACCTACCAAGCGTGCTACTTCAGAAGTAGTGTGCAATTTCTTAAAAGAGAATATTATTTCCAGGTTCGGTGTGCCGAACAAGATTGTTGCGGACAACGCTTCTGCTTTCTCGTCAAATGAGATCACGGAGTTTTGTTTCGAGCATGGTATCACTTTGTCACATTCTTCCGACTATTATCCGCAGGGTAATGGTCAAGCGGAATCTAGTAACAAGAATCTGGTAACTATAATCCGCAAGCTGGTGGACGAGAATCAACGTTTGTGGCACAAGGCTTTGTTTGACGCTTTGTGGGCAGACAGAATAACTCCGAAGCGAGCAATCGGCATGTCTCCTTTTCAGCTTTTGTATGGTTTGAATGCCGAGATCCCTATAACTTTGGAACTACCAGCCCTCAAGTTGGCTAAGGCCATTGAGGATGAGACGTTTCACAATTCTGTCGACAAGCGCATCATGTATCTCTCCGAATTGGAAGAGAATCGAGTTCAGGTAGCTGACCGCATTGCGGAACACCAGGATCAAGTGAAGAAGTTGTTCGACAAGAAAGCCAAGTCTCGAGAATTTCAAGTTGGTGACCTCGTCCTCCTATGGGACAAAAGGAGAGAGCCAAAAGGTATGCACGGGAAATTTGATTCGCTATGGACTGGACCTTTCCAAATACATCAGTTACATGGTGAAAACAGTTTCTTATTAGCATACGGAGATGGAACGCCATTTGCCCTTCCTCACAGTGGGCAACATCTCAAGCACTTTACGCAGTAAAGGAGTCGGCGTTGGTATGTAAATACTTTTTATTTTATTTTATTTTATTTTTTAAGTCCTTTCGAGTCTTTGTGTTTTGTTTTTGTCGTCGTCATCGCCTGACACCAAGCCCAATGGATGGATAAAGGCACTTGAATTCTGGATTTCTTCTCCCTTCGTTCTTTTCTAAAGAACAACCGAAGGAAGATCCCCAGCAGGAGCCAACTGTTATCACGGAATCTAGCAGCGCTCGTTCCACGGATAACCCCCCTACGAAACTTTACAAACCGCTTTCCCAGATTCAGAAGTTCGCGACGCCATTAACCTGAGTATTTTCGAAATACCGGCGCCCTTCAAGTCTCAATAGTCAATTCGAAAGCATTCCACCTTATACCGAAAGACCTTCTAACCCAGATGACTTTCGCCGGTTATTTCACCGTTAATACTTTTGCAAATAGTTTTAAGACTTGAAGAGTTATTCCGGTGTGCGCTACTCCCTAGAAAATCCAAAATTTGGCTAAGTTCGAATGGGCGGCGCTTAAAATTTAGCCTGTATTTAGGTAATTAAAATGCAAGAGCGCTAAATTTTAGCGCCATTACATTTTTTCTCGACACTTAAACTTTTTTTTGAGCTTCTGGCACGTTTCTTCACAATTTCGCGTTTTTCGTCAATCGTGCCACTTTTCGTGCCTAAATTTATTGCACGACTTGAGTTAGGTTTTTAATTTTCATTTGCAAAGTTAAGTGAATGAATTCGCCACTTTTGTTGTTTATGTTTTATTTCTTTTACCTCTCCTCTTGCTGTGCGTTTGCCTTTCATCTGTAAAATCACGTTTTTTGGAGATTCGCCATTCTTCTCTTCAACAAGCTTCGCGTTTTGCCCTGGTAAGACTTTCATTTCGGCTTTGTATTGTCATTTGTATATGATCTTTGTTCATACGCGTTTTGGTTTCTTCATTCACGTTTTTTTTATTTTTTCGTTTTTTGTTCTCTCTTTTCGCGTCCTCCTCCATTCGCGTTTTCCTTCCCTTTATGCAATGGAACCTTCATTCATGGTTTTGAATACGTCTTTCTCCTCTGTGCGTGTTCATTTTGATGCTCATTCCTTCTTTTCTTTTCTATTCTCTAACCCTACGCATTCAAATCCTTTGCTACCCAAATGCGTAAGTGTTCTCCATTCCTGCGTTTCTTTCTATTCACTTACCTTAGTCATTCGCGTTTCTTCTTTCTTCTCCCTATGCGCATTCTTCTCTTATTCTCTTCTATGGTCGATGTTCTGTGAAACTTGTATCTATTCCAATGTATTCATGTTGAAGGCTTTTTGTTTCTCTTCATATGCGTTTTGGTGAACGTTGAAAAGATCTATCATTGTGAAAGAGAATTCCCTTAATCTTTGGAGGCGTATGTAATAGGATGAAAGCAAGTTCAAGCTTTCATGATTCAAACAAATTTCCTTCTCCAAGCTTATAGCGCCTTCGCCATCCTTCATTGCATTTGCATCTTCAAGAATTGCCAAACTTGCTGAAGCGCTAATTTTGAGCGCCATGACATTTTGAAGACTCACCAAAAATTGCCTAACTTTGTAAGATGTAAGGGCGCCAAAATTTAGCGCCCTTACACCAAAGTTATCTCTCCCAAAAGCTG
>VDFB02205160.1:0-32092 GCA_007258455.2 Sequoia sempervirens | reverse complement strand
CCATGAACTTGACATCACGCCTAACTATAGTCCTCTTGGTCCCTGGAATAAATATCCGATATGCCTTTGAGGTTTCACTGTACCCCACAAAGTACCCTCTTTCTGCAGTTTGATCTAACTTGGAACGTGTCGCCCCTGGAATGTGACAATATGCCAAACTCCCAAATATCCTGAAGTGGCTGACATCTGGCTTCTTCCCTGAGAATGCCTCCCCTGGTGTCATCTTGCCCAATACCTTATGTGGAAACCTATTCTGTATGTATACTGTTGTACTGCATGCCTCTACCCATAAGTAGCGTGGCATATCCTGGTCATAAAACATAGCCCTTGCCGCCTCTGATATAGTAGACCGGATTTCTTTCCCCTCAAGAATCCCCATCTCCCCGCTGTGGGTTGTAAGGAAATCAGCCCACTCTCTCTTGATTCCTTCCCCTCGGTACGTAACTCCCCGAACTCTTTCCCTTTGTACTCGCCGCTTCCATTGTCCGATCAAGAACCTTTATCTTCCCTCGTCAATTCTCCACAAGAGCTTTGAACTCTTGGAAGCGACTGAAAACCTCATCCTTGGTCTTCAAGAAGCATATCCAGGTCTTCCTGGAGAAATCATCAATAAAAGTAATAAAGTACTCATATCCTCTGAGAGACTTCGTCGACATTGGTCCACATATGTCTGAATGTACTAGATCAAGAACACCCTTGATCTAGTGTCACTTCTTGGAAAAGTTGCTTTCGCAAACTTCCCCAACACACATCCCTTACATACATCATCATCAGTGCCCGCGGCTCACCTCAGAACACCTATCACCGCCTCACTAAGCACTTAAGTGCTCCATGATGTATATGGCCCATCCTCCTATGCCATAGCTCTCCTTGATCTCTAGAATTAATGCTGCTCATCGCCTTATGAGTATCAAACCGAGAACCTCAGAAGCCGGCCGCCCTAACCCCAATAGCTATGGGTGATTTCCAATCCTTGTGCTTAATTAACACACTTGCCCCTCTAAAGAGTACATTATAACCTTTATCCTGAAGGACAGATATGGAAATCAAATTCATACCTAAGCCTGGCACATGCAACACATCATGAATGGGAATCCGCTTACCATTCTCCCTCTGAAATAGAACAGTCCCTTTCCCAACTGGATTGAGCTTGGACATGTTCCCCATAGAAATCTACATTCTGATGTCCTCCTCCTTATAGCTGGAGAAGTACTCTCTAACTCCCCGCTATATATGAAATGACGTTTCCCCACTATTCAAGAGAGTATACCAAACACTGGTGAGGCTGAGCTTAGCCATATGTGCTTTCAAGTGAGAGCTTAACTCATCCTCCATTCTACTACTAGAGCTCATCTCTACTTGTCGGCCGGGCCGCCTCGCTCTTGGTTTCTTCCTTTGTGGGCAATCGCTGACATAGTGGCCAAACTCGTGATAGCCATAGCACTTGACTTTAGATAGGTCCTTCTTCTTCTTCTCACCTTGTGGATTTGATCCTTTACTAGACCCCTTCTTTGCTTTCCCTTTTCCTGCAAGGGCAACGTTCTCCTGTTCTGCCTCACTTTGCTGACTCTTGCTACTGGTACCACTGACAAGACTTAGTCTAAGCTCCTCTTGAGTGAAGTCACTCCAAAGTCGATCCCAACTCGGCAAGGTGTCTCGTCCATTAATAACTTGAACAAAGACATCCCACTGCTTAGTAAACCCATTTAGGGCTATCCGCACTAGCTCGCCATCACCTAGATTATCTCCAACAGCAGCCAACTCATCCTTGACAAGTCTGAGTCTGGTGAGGTAACTTGTCACGTCCTCTCCCTTGTTCATCCGAGTAGTCCTCAACTTTTCTCTGAGAATCAGCTTCCGGTTAGTGGTAGCATTCTGGTACAGATTCAAAATGGCATCCCACATCTTCTTCGCTGTATCTAACTCTGCGACATGTGGAACAATATGATCCTTGACACCATCAAGAATCAGCCTCCTCGCCTTGGCATCTTCCTTCTTATATGCTAAGAGCTGTGCTGGATCTGTAGGTACAAGTACAACACTGGTCACATATTCCTTGATCCCATTCTCTTCCAGCAACAAACATTATGGCTTCCGCATACACCAAAATTTGAGGCTCCATCCAACTGGCCCCGATTCTTAAACCCGCCCGAGGCTATCCTTCAAAAGATGCGCAAGAAAACAAACAATAATACCTGTTTATAAACCCTTCTTTTCTCTCGGTCAGCTTGTTCCGCCTCGACGCCTCTGATAACGGCGTGAAAATTCTATTGCAGTTACTGATTATTAATCTCCTATCTAATACATAGATTATTTGACTCTAAAAATTAATTCTCAGCAAATATCGAAAAATAACACAACTGCAACTTCACCAATAAAACTCACAGAAATAGAGAAGAAAACATTCACAATAATGAACACAATATTTTTGGACAAATTGTCCGTGGAAAAACCTCGAAGGGAAAACCACTACTGCAGATGAGGAATTATATTAAACTTCAGCAAAATTAAGGAATACAAAACTGCTTGCCTCTTACTGGCAGAGCTCCGGCAATATCCTTCTCCGGAAATTCTTCCCTCAATTTCTCCTGCTGAAATTCCACAGCTGCTATCCCCAACGCTAACACTGCGCCCTTGCTAACACTGCAAGACTATTTGCTCTCACTGCAAATTTACTACTTGCTAACACTGCAAGTCTTTCTCAAGTATCTCTACTTGCTATCACTGCAAGTCTACTTGTTGTTTTTTTGTTCTCCAATTGCCCATTGATCCCCTTTTATACTTTTCTCATTGGAAAACCAATGGCCATGATTTAATCTCAATCAATGGCTAAGATTAAATAGACTCTAAAAACCCTAACTAACTGGATTCTAGAAGTCTCTAGGAGAATCAATTTATTTAATTACATAATTATCTAGACAACTCAGCCCTTTTCTGGAGGTTTCTAGAAAATAATTAAATAATTAAATGACACTTCTAGACAATGGAGACACCTGTTCAAGCTACATAAATTAACATGAAACCCCACCAAATAAGGTTTATCTTAGGGCTAAAGAACTTGGTTGTGGTGACCAAGGTTCGAATCTGAGAGAGTCGGCAGAAATTGCTGAGCATACTGCAGAGGAAGAGAGTGATCATGGCATGCAATTGCCAGCTTCTCTGATAACGTTGCCGCGTGAGCTTCAATTGAAAATCTTCGAATGCTTAAGTCCAGTCGATGTTGCCATGATGGGTTGTGTGTGTAAGGAGCTCGGAATTACCGCTGCAGACGAGGAGTTATGGAAGCACAAGTGTGAGGATGAATTTGGGGATATTATTGCATATTTGAAATGGGTACGGTCCAGCTCGAAAGATTTATTCAAGACGTTATGGGGGCGTAAGGGAGAGGGGCCAGTAGTTCTAGGGTGTCCAGATGTTGTTATAGTATTAGGGTTTCTAATATTCAGTCTTGGTATATATTTATATTTTACATCGTAAATAAATAGATCAAATGTAAGTCCACACAGGAAGTAGAGTTGGTTTGGGCAGTGGGTTTGTTTGACACTGGTCTTGGGGGTTAGTCTCGCCCTAGCTCACCCAAGGTACCCAAGGCATGGGCTGCTGGGCCGTTGGGCCCCTCTTGTAAAGAAAAGAAAGAATAGTTCAAATGTAAATTATATTTATAGAAATTCAGACTCATGTATATTTTTATTTGATATGTAAATTATATTTATGAAATATATGTTAGCATAATCAAATTGTAATATGAAAAATTTAAGTGTTTCCTTTCAAAGTGTTATTGGATATACTACTATATTGTTTGTTGATAAAAATTATTATAAAAAATGGGATTAAGCTCCCCAACAATACAACATGAAATATTGGAAAAAAGTCAAACATGTGGAGAAGAAGGTAGCTAACTTCTAGAATAATTAAGATGAAAGGTTAAAAAGCATAAAATCTAACATGCATCCATGTTAAAAACAATGTTCGCATGTAGGAAGCATGCATGCATGAAAATGCAATGCATACATATGTGTAAAGCCAATGTGTGCATGTATGCATCTATGCAAACCTAGTGCATGCATGAGAAGATAATGCATGCATGTAGAAAGTGTGCCATTGTGTATGCATGCAAAAGCTTGCAATTTAATGGTAGGAATTTTCAAATAAGAGAAATTGGGGAAAGTGATAACATGAAATTCTAAAGGAGAGTTCATTCCTAATAGAAAAAGAAAAAACATGAACCTTTGTTCTTATCTTGAAGGCTCCATATCCCATGAGGAAAATATAAACATCAATATGAAAAGGAAAATAGAAATATCAATATGAAAGAAGTTATTACTTTGGCTAAAATTAGCCAAGAAATTTAATTTGAAGGAATTTATTTTATTTTTTCTTCTTGAGGAGAGAAGACACCATCTTGAGGACAAGTGTGTTTAATTTACACAAAGCCATGAAAGAAATTATGTAAACCTATATTACAAAGCTAATGAGTATCTTTGTTGTCTTCTCACTAAACATGCTTCAATTAATCTTTTATCTTGCTTGATATGGGCACAAATCCTCCAATAAGTGATATTTCTATTATTTAGACCATTGATAATGATATAATTTGAATCATGTTTCATGCTAAGATTAACAAATCATAATTGAATTCCTATTTTGAGCCTCAAGATTTGACATTTAACTTCAAATATATTGCAAATTAAACCCTATAAAGAGAATGTCTTATGACGTCACCATACAATCATGACTTCTAATGAGCACATTAGCCCTAGACAAACCAAGGTTACATTGATGATCCATCAAAATTAAATTTATCCCATTCACTCTATGGAGGGAACCAATGTTCAATGATAATTATATTTTGGCCCTTAGGAAAAATAAAGTAAAGAAAAATCATAAAAAATATATTTTAATCAAAAAAATAGATTTTTTTAATAAAGTAAAAATATATTTATAAAGAGGAGAATACATTTCAACATTACAACCTGAGATATATATTGCAATAGTAAAGATGTGGAGAAGGTTCTTACCTTCTTAAATAATTAACATCAAAGGCACATGAGACAAATTAAGACAACTTACATAAAATTCAACATTCATGGATCTCAAAAAAGGAACACATGTATTGAGAATGCATGCACATGTGCAAAGTTAATGCATACATGTGTGCAAATATAATGCATCCATGCATGCAAGAAATCCAGTGCATGCATGCATACAAATCCAATACATGCATGAATGTAGAAAGTGTGCATGCATGCAAAATTTTGTAATTTAAAGATAGGGATTTTCAAATAAGAGAAATTTTAAAATGTGCCAATAAGAAATAAAATATTCTAAAGGAGACGTCACCCATAATAGAGAGTGATAACTTTAAGAAACCCCCCTCATTTTAAAAAATAAAAATAAAAAATCCTAGTGAATCTTTCATTGTTTTTGAAAAAACTATTAATTTCTATTGGCAAATATTTCCTTTTTTTTGAAAAAAATATTAACTTTATTGGTGATTTTTTTAAATCACTAGAATTTTGTATAAAATTTTGGTGAATCTTGAAAAAAATAGGAAACTGCATTAATTATGATGTTGAATATATATCCAATCTAAAAATAATTTTCATAGAAAAGTAGGGGCTTGATGGTGGAAATTATCGATGGGTTGAAGGGGCATACTATAATACTTACTTTCCACCATTGTTTTAAAATATAATATAATGGCCCTCATTGTATTCTACAAGGTAAAATATACCCATGATTTGTAATTCTCATGGGGCTCAAAATTGCTTTTAGACCATTTATCTAATGACCCTTGTTATACTTTGTAAGGTAAAATTTACCCACAATCTATAATGCTCATGAGACCCAAAATTGTGGGCCCCATGAGCATTATAGATCATGGGTACATTTTACCTCATGTAGTACAACAAGGGTCATTAGATTATATTATGAATCAATGGTGGAAACTAAATATTAGAAACATGGTCCTAAAGCAACTAATAATTATGATATACTATTGGTGAATTAATATGATTTCTACTATAATTTATAAAATTTAGGTGAATCTGATCTAATCATGTATCAAATATTGTGGAAAATTTTTGAGTTAAATTTTTAATAAAATAAACTATTTGGCGATTTAAATAAGACTATGATAAAATTTTGTAAAAATGTGGTGATTCAAGTCATGTTGTAGCTCGAACTATTAGCCAATTTTGGATTCCCAAATTTCAACTATTAGCCAATTGACAAATATTAGCCACTAAAAAAATCACTGCTAATAGAAAAATAAAAAAAATGAACCTTTGCTCTTGTCTTGCACACTCCAATATCCCATAAGGAGAATAGAAACACCAATTTAAAACAAGTTTTTATTTTTGCTAAAATTACCAACTAAACCACTTTGAAGGAAGCTATTTGATTTTATTCTCTAATATCTAATATGATAAGAAGGAGATAAATTGCCATGTCGAGGAAAATTGTGTTTAATTAGGAAAAATTCATGAAATTAGCTATACCAACAATAACACCTTAGTGTACCATGGGTATGTCAAAAATTTGTGGAAGGTAAATTAGGGAAATTTATGGTCTATTTTTTGCATAGATTTGTGTGGAATACATGAGTTAAATTGGTAGGCCATATAAAAACTAGTGTTGATTATGCAAAAAAGGTCTCAATGGAGAAGTGATAGCTTCAAATCAATTATGCATACACTTACAAGGATCCAAATATAATTAAAACAAAACCTCTAAAAATGAAGATAATTAGGCTCCATTACCATTAGGTTCATGTTATGTTTTCAATAGGGAGAGAAGGAGAGATAGGGATAGAAAGAGGGAGAGATATAAGAGGAAGAACGAAAAAGAGACAAAGGGGTAAGGATGTAGAGATAGAGAGGAAGATAGAGAGAGAAATGGAGATGGAGGAGAGACTAGATATAGAGAATAGATGGAGAGATAAAGAGAGAAAGAATAGATAGATAGATTGATAGATTGAGATGGATGAGATAAATATATAAATAGGGAGAGAGAGGGACAAAATTAGAAAGGGACGGGTAGAAAGATAAAAATAGTGATAAGATTTAGTATATAGAGAGAGAGGTACAAAGAGATGGATAGATAATGAGAGAGATAGAGGGAGAGGTGCAAGAAGAAATATGGATAGATAGAAATATAGAGGAAAATCAATAGTGTACAGTGGGAAAAATGACCTCCTTTTGCTTGACATGGGAATAATTAATGATAAAATGGACTTAATGAGGTCTTAATCTAGTGTTGTAAGGTGTTTTTCACATCCACACTAGGTCTTGGACACTTGCAAACTAAATAAAATGAGTTTATTGATGTCTTTTGAAGGTGTTGTGAAGTGTTGTAAAACATTTCCACACTCTTATAGACTCTTTTTGGATACCCTTTTGTTAGAAACAAGTTCTGACTTAGTTTTGCAGAATAGGGACTAATTCGCCCAGAATGGTGAATGAGTCCCACCAGACCTAAAAATCAGCATCAATAGAATTTCAAGTGTCATTTCTAGTCTTCATCCACATTCTAGGTGCAAAATTTTAGTTTGGTCCATTTTTGTTACAGTTTTCTATTCATTTCTAAGTGTTCTTGCATTACACAATGTGTTTTCAAACACCACATGTTTCTTAAGTTTTTGTTTCATAATCTCTCAATTTCATAGGTTAATTTCACTTAGAACATTCCATTTAGTCCAAATAACATCATACACATCCTAATTTGAGTGAACCTATCTAGATCTTTTGGCCCTACTTTCATCTTTTAGGTGAAAAACCTTGGAAGTGCTAGAATGGATTAGGGTGCCAAAAATATATGGTTAATTTTGGTGAACCTTCTTTTTGAATACTTCTCTTTTTTGATTTGGTGTCCTTCATCACAGATATAGCTTTCCGTAGGATTTGCATGATTCATTTGCATGCTAGGTGTTGAATTTTGCATACATAAAAAGTACATTTAGGTTGCATTGTTGGCATCTAAATTCATTTACATTTTTTGAAATTCTACATTTTTCACTTAAGTCTGCATCATAGCACTCATAAACTATAAAAATCACTCAGTTTTTTTTGAAAATTCTAAAAATAGTCCGTATTGGGACTCATTCACCCCTTTTTGGCGAATCAGTCCCTTCTAACCCCTGAAACTATGTTTTACAGAGTTGAAAACCCTATTTTTAGGCTTTTGTTTGGTGCCATTTCATAGCTATATCAGTTAGTTACATTTTGTAACATGCATTTCACTAGATCTCACTTAAACTAGCTCATTTCATGGATTGTTGAGTTTCACATTTACATCCCCCACATTTCATTTTCAGACTATGCATACTATAATCAGTGATTCACTTAGTTTTAAATCTAAAAATTACATTGCACTTTACTTACATTTGCATAACATGTTCTTTCAATGTGCCTTTTTTTTATTAAACATGGATTTTATAAGCATAGCATCCCCTCCTATGAGTTTTATTTTTCTTTCAACAATGAGGAACCTATTAGTCCTGCCCATACCATTACATTACCCATTGGTGCAAATGGAAATGTAGACAATCATAACACACATACTTTTTTTTCTCCCGATACCTCTCCTATTAGTGATGAAGGTATCTTGGTGAAGGAAGTTACAATTATTGAGGGTCTTGATTGTACATTTCCTTATTCCCCTTTGGATGATGTTAGACAAAAAGAGCATGAGATCATAGACACATTCCTACAAGTCACCTTACCTAATATCCCTGGTCATGACAATTAATCTTGTGCATCTCCTAATATCCCTCCTCAATGTAAAGAGGATAGGTTGGTGTTAGAAAATATCCCTATTAAGAATCATGACACCCTTGATCCTCCCTTCCCTAATGCTCCCCCCATTTGGGAAAACCTATTTGAAAATCATAATCCTCCTTCTCTTGATGCCTCTCCTACTTGTGATGAAGCTACTTTACAAACCTAAAACCTGGATGAACGCATTAAAAGCTCTCCTAGTAGGGCAGATAATATGGAACAAGAGAATGAGACCTTAGACAAAACCAATAATCAAATAGAATCTTCCCCTAATCTCCCCACTATCAATTATCGAACACATTCAACCATTAATAACTCCCTTAGTTGCAATGAAGTTATTTTGAATGAAACAAACCTTAATTGTTACAAACATGTGGTTTGTTGTTCTCCTAATAACTCTCCTTCTAGGGAGGATATTATGACTCAAGACAAAAATAACATTGGAACTAATGATATTATTCCCTTCAAAGACAATCCAAACTCTCACTTGTTAAGGGATGTTAACATTATTCAACCCTAACTCATTCTTTACCCACCGTCACATAAACCTTCACCTAAACTCGAGTTTACTCTTTATCCACCTTCACACAAACAACAATCTCCACATAAATCTGAATTCACCCTCTACCCACCTCAAACTAATGTGTTACAACAACTAATTTATAACACCATTGCTCACATATATAACACTCAAAATAATCTGCAACCACCACAACCAACCCCACCCTTCTTACCTTCACCCAATCCGCCTAGTTCTCCTCGTTACCTCCCACACACAAAGGAGTATGATCTTGTTGACCAATTATAGAATACTCTTGCAAATATTTCCCTTTGGGATTTACTTTAGAACTCACTAAATTACCACAATATTATTCAAACAACCTTAAAAAAAATTGCAGTTCCTCCTGGTAAAACTCTGAATGATGTAGCAACTTTAATCCATTGAATGAATCAAACTATTCTAGATATTACCTTCCATCAACATGAGCTCACTCCTTTAGAGTTGTGAAAACAAAACGAAGCTTTCATGATCATTGCTTAATATAATCGGATAGGGATAAAACGAACCTTTATTGATTTTTTTTTTCCCTTAATATGTGTAGTGTGAATCTCCTTGATAAATTGTGTGTTGACAAGTCACAAATAATACCCGATTCTATATATATTCGAGGATTTGATAATACAATAAAGCAACCGCTCGGTATAATCACTTTTCCTATTATAGTTGGGGTGGCTACTTTTCAAACTCCTATTCATTTCATGCCTTATGATCTTTCATATAATCTTCTTGTAGGAAGACCATGTATTCATGAGATGAATGCAATGCCTTCGACCCTCCATTGTATAATGAAATATGTCTATAACAATAAAATTTATAAAGTTGAAATAGACCTTGAGCTTGAAATTTTCTTGCACTTTGAAAAAGGAGCTACAAGTCCTTTGGAAACATTGATTCCAACATCCAATATAGAACCTCTTGAAATTGAACAAAACAATGAGGAATCAGTGTCTAAATTATTTGGTAATGATTAGGGATCCTTGGAATTCACACCATCATTTATGGGAAAATACATACTCACACAAAAGAAAGATGAGAAACAAGAACAACCAACCATCATGACAACTCAAAATTCCACACAACCTTCTCAACCATCTATCTCCTCTACTTTGCAAGAAAATACAATATACACAACAACCTTTGATGAACACAATAACAAACAACCACCCTATTCCACATCAATGAAACAAATTTATGGAAAAGGTTATGACCTCATGAAACAACTTGGATATAGTGGAAAAGGATGTGGTGCTAGAGAATAAGGTATATGTAATCCTATAGAGCCTAAAAAACAACAAACAACTCATGGTCTTGGTTATTTTCGTTTGATCAAGATCAACAAGCCTTTACTCAACATCAACAATCTCACACAAAAAACTCCTAAATCATCCTTAACAGTTGTCCATCTTGAACTCATCAACACTAGTGGTCTTGAAAATCATCCTTTACAAAATATGAAACAAACAAATACACCTCCACTTAATGCCAATGTCATCTCATAAAATGTTCATGATTTAAATTCGTTAGATTTTCTACCTTCCTATAATGGAGAGAACAAAATATTGCAATCTCAACAATCTTGCATAGATATGACAACTAATACTAACAAAGATGTATCTTTGACACAAACCACAAGACCATCTTCTACCATTAATCAAGAAGGCATCTTGTCGAGACTCCTCCAAGATCACTTGATCACCCTCCCTCTTAGAACTTGAAAGAAATTCTCTTACAAAACTTCATTCTATGGTTATCATCACATTCATGGTCACTCCAGTAATGAATACCAAGCTTTGAGTCATAAAATCCAACATCTTAAGGATTTTTGCATGCTTCCCTATGTAGGGGCACCTAATTCCTCTAATTGATACCAATTTTCACTCTAGCACACATTTCATCAATCGTTTCGGCTCACCTTTGTCCTCCACTTAGTGGGGGCAAGGGGTTCAGTTGCCTTGTCCTTGCATGTCACTTTTCATTTCCTCTTTTTGGCTAGTCGTTAACTTTTCATGAACATATAAGAGCAAGCTTGGGATGTGGACGACATGCTGATGGCTCGCTTGTGACATGCTCCCTTTTTAATGACGTAACTTATCAGAAGCATATGACTTGGCATAGGGATTTCCAAGGAATCTCTCATATCATATTCTTCTAATTTAAAGAAATTTCTCATAGTACTAGTGTTCACAATCGCTTTAAAGTGGGGGCGTACATCATCACTCACATTTCATTGTCTAATTTTCTTTTTCTTGTGATTTCTTGTTTTGGAAGCATTAGGTATAATGTTTCCTCGATGAGATCTTTCACTTGTCCTCTCTTGGAAACAAGATGAGACTATTTGCACTTATCCTCTCTTGGATACATTTGGCATGATGTTCCCTAAGACGAGACATTACACAAATTAAGAAAAATCCCTTTGAACAATCCTTACACTACCTTACATTTAAAATGTCTTTGAGTGTCAAGCATACAAAGTTTTGTTTACTAGTATCGAGCTTGAAAGTTATTTTACTTTGTGGTGCCTTATTAAAGTTATTAGGAGGTATAACTTTGGTATGGTTGATTGAGAAGCCCATTCTAAGGCACGACTTTCCCCATAGCCACCTATGTGTTTGTGACTGCATACCAACTAGTGTATGTTTCTCACCTTTTGGGACTTCTCACCTAGCAGATAGCCAAGAGTTTCATTGCCCCAAAGTGAGTATACATTTTATTTTTGGAAAAACAACCTAGATATGATCTACAACTAGTTGGACAAAAGATTGAAGCTTTTCATTTTCATCTTTCTCATTCTTAACATTGCATGATTATGTATCTTGTTGGTTTGACTTAGGATCTTGGATCCTGGGGGCTTGACTACCTTCTTGAACTTTTTCATTCTTTTTCATCTTCATCTCTACACTCGGATGTCTCTTGAATGTCTACTTTAGTGTGAATTTGAGCAAGTTCATTCTCTCACTAAAGTGAGGACTAAATGTACTGTAGAAAAAAGGACCTCTTGCTTAACATGGGAATAATTAATGATAAAATGGACTTAATGAGGTCTTAATCTAGTGTTGTGAGGTGTATTTCACATCCACACTAGGTCTTGGACCCTTTCAAACTAAATAAAATGCATTTATTGATGTCTTGTGAAGGTGTGGTAAAAAATTTCCACACTCTTCTAGACTCTTTTTATTATAATTCATTTAAATATTCCTTTTTATTCATCATCAAATCCTCTTTTAAAGTGTTGTAAAGTCTTGTAATAGGATTTCACACTTTTCTAGGCTTAATTCATTATTTACACATTTCTCATGCTTTATTTAACCCCTTTATGCACTCATAAGGCTTAATTAAGTGTGTTTTTGAATGTAAACCCAAAAATTAACATTAAATGCAAGATAATTCTTGACAACCACTTTCAAGTCCAAGGTGGGACCCATTCGCCATGGGTGGCGAATGAGTCCCTCTTGGCTCAAAATTCAAAATATTTTAAATTTTCTTTTGGGTTTTTATTTAAAATCACCTTATGTCGGCCTATGATGAGGTATTATTAGGTTACTAAGGAGCAAGAGCATATAAATAAGTGTTTTTATCCTCATTTCACATCTCCTAATCTCTTATCATTAATTCATTCACCAATCTTCTGTCTCAAGTCAAGCAATTTAGGGTTTTAACATTACAAGCCATTAAGATCAATTTTTAGACATTCAAGGGAAGATTCTTCATGTTTTGCTGTATAATTTCAAGATAAAACATCATGGAAAGGTAATCAACTCCATTATTGCATGTTGCATTCCATTCTTTCATCATTTTGGTTTAATTACCTAAAAGGGGTTTGACCAAGGCAAACCCCCATGCCCTAACATCCAACATTTCTTCTTCTCTTCTTGTGTGTTTGCAAATTTAGGACTCTTGGAAGCTTGGAAATCATTGAAGATCAAGTTGCAAGGTTGCTAAAGTCTTCTCCTCATTCAAAAAGTCAAAATATTAACAAAAACTCATTTTCAGATCTGTAAATTAGAGTTTCAGAAGCAGACACCTGTAGGAAGTCAAAGTGTAGATCGAAAGCTCTAGATTCCACTTTTGAAAATATAGAAATTCAAAAGTGGACTCATTCTCCATGGTTTGTGAATGAGTCCCACTTCAAGATCAATTTTGAGTTTTCTGCATTTTTTGGTACCCTTTTATCAGAAACGGGTTCTGACTTAGTTTTGCAAAATAGGGACTAATTCACCTAGAATGGTGAATGAGTCCCACTAGGATTGAAAATCAGCATCAATAGAATTTTAAGTGTTATTTCTAGTCTTCATCCACATTCTGGGTGCACACTTTTAGTTTGGTCCATTTGTGTTACAGTTTTTTATTTATTTCCAAGTGTTCTTGCATTACACAATGTGTTTTCGAACATCACATGTTTCTTAAGTTTTGCATTCATAATCTCTCAATTTCATAGGTTAATTGCACTCATAACATTCCATTTAGTCCAAATAACATCATACACATCCTAATTTGAGTGAACCTAGCTAGATCTTTTGGCCCTACTTTCTCCTTTTAGGTGAAAAACCTTGGAAGTGCTAGAAAGGATTAGGGTGCCAAAAATCTACAGTTCATATAGATATAGAAATAGGGAGGGAGAGATAAGGTGTGTGTATGAATAAGAGAGAGAGAGAGATATGGAGAGAGACATAGAGGGTGGGAGAGAGAGGGAGAGGTTGGTAGAGAAATAGAGAGAAGAGACAAAGGTACAAAGATATAGAAAGAGGGATTGATTATTACAACCCAAACGATATTACCTATTTACTATTACCTTTTCTGCTTAAATCTATTGAATAAATGAATGTGTTTTATGGATCTCTACATGGATGTGTTTTATTAATCTTTATATGAATATACTTCATGAATCTTGAATGGAAATATTATGAATGAATGATTGATGCACATTGATATTTTATAATGTTTCTAACTATGAAATGTATGATGCATATGATTATGTTGTGTTCGGATAACTACAATTATGATATGCCAAGTTGAGTGTAGGTAAAAGTTCAATCCTCTAGACGAGAGGGGAAGTATCACTTAGGAGAAGAACTTGGTCTTGCATCCCTTAATGAGCCTAATTGAGCAATCACACTCATGTACTAATTGATCATAGAGAGTCAAGTAAATTTTTGGGAAAGGTAAGTAATATTTGTTGTGAATGTTGTCATTAAGTCTTGAGGTCTCATGTCAGTCTTTCCTTGTATGCTTATTTTGGTATCGATTAGATATATGCATAAGATGTATATATATGTATATGTGTACATGTCTATGATAGAGTCACACATGTGAGTGCATACGTACATGAGTACACGTAGGTAGACATACCTATGCATGATCATGGATGGATCACCCATATGCATCCCATGTATGCATGTCGATCGATGGGATCGTATGAATATTTAATAAGGATAATGAAATAGGATTACACATATATGTATATATGGTATATATATTAATATATATATGTGTGCAATTTTATAATAACACACACACACACACACATATATAATCATACATATATGAATATACGTAATACTTTTCTTTATTTATATATTATATAAATATGTTTGTTAATGTATTTGGTAAACCTTATGAAATAATTATATATTTATATTAATATATATATATATATATATATATATATATATACTATGGACTATATATATATACATATATATATATATATAATATATATATATTATATATTATATATATGAGAATTTAAGTTATTAATGTAAACCATAAAGTGTATAACATACCATTGATCATCTTATTAGTAATATGTAGCAAGGCATATAGTATACAATGGGGCACATGATGCTTAAAGAGAAACTTTAAGTTGTAGGTAATCCATCGCATAAAGTAAAACATGACCAATTTGAGCATTAAAGCATAGCACGCATGAAGTATTGTGGCTATGTTAAATGATTAATAAGGGAAGTGAATGTTGTGTGAAGCAAAGAATGAGTCAGTAGGCTACACCTGTGAAAGTGGTGCAAGAGCATAGAGTTGGTGCCATATTTAGTAGAGATTGTAATGAAAAATAAGTATATAAATTGGAATAAGCCTACAAATAAGTGTGTTGAATTAGTCAAGTGCAAACTTGACATCATTTTGAAATGGAATTCAAATTAGCAAACCTGTTTTCATCTTGTCCCAAATACTAAGTTGATTTAGCAATGAAATTGTCACGTGTTGCAAATGTTTGAGTCATTGTATGAGGAAGAAAGGTGGAAAAAATACTTGTTTGGAGCCTTTAGTTGCTCACAAATTAGCATAAATAGAGGTTCCCATTCTACCAAATGCTATTCTTATCTTTTTGAATATCTTGATGTTATTTTTCTGTAATTTGAGAGCTTGTGAGTTGAGAGTTATTTTGGTACTTTATATTTGTGATTATTGTGAGATTTTGTGAGTTTTTAGAAGAGGATAGTCAAGTGTAACTTGGAGGAGGTATTAATCAATTTTAGGATTCATACTACGAAGGAGTTTAATCAATTGGATCTTATACATACATGCTAGTTGATATTCCTTTATCTTTATGTTGGAAAGGATAAATTAGTTATATACTATGCTGGGAAAAGAGTGCTTTTAAATATGTTGTGGAGTTTGTTTGAGATTGTTTGTTTCATGGTTATGCAATATGTTGTAGAACCTATCTTGTTGGTTATGTCTTTATGTACCTTATATATGGCAGTTTATTTAAGTGCAACATATTTATTCTATGATTAGTTATCTTCGCTATATGTAGAAAATCTATTATAGATGTATGAAGCATTATGCAATATGTTTAAATCACTTTGGTAGTATATTATTATTATTATGGGATTTTATGTGGGGTTATTCCTAACATTGGTTAGATTTGTGGGGAAGGGGGTAACCTTGATATAGAGTATAATGGCCATTATAAACCAAATTGAGCTAGGAAGGTTGGGGAATGTGTGACGTCTACTCTAAGTTAAGGGTAATGGAAAATTTGGCCAAAGTAGTGTAAGTAGCCACTATTTACACTATTGATTTCACTGCTATTTGAGATTATGTACTAGGCATGGGATGTTCATATAAGTTGTAACCACTGTATCTCATTCTAGAAACATATAGGACACAACACTAAGCTCTTAATATGATGTTTTTATGAGGTCACCAAACCAATCTCTTCATCAAAGGGAAAGGCCATATTACTAGTTAGGTAGATGTGCGAGGGAATGCAATAAGTCATAGGTTGATGGAAAAGTGCTTAAGTGATGCTTCTCCTCTTCAATTGGTGACCAATATTTAAGGATTAATTCTTATACCATTGTAATTTATACTTGTTGTAAGCTTGTTTAAGGTATGTATGTAATTTGTATTCATCTCTACTGAAATTTAAAATATAAAGTGTCATATGGAAATCTTGTCTCATTAGTATTAGAATCAATGAAAGGAATTCAATTGTATGCAATGGGAAAGTTTGAGGTGTGTTTCAAATGTGCATTTTTTATTCAAAGGAAAAGAAAACTTTTATTGCTCTTTAAGGATAGATGCATAAACTATTCAATTGTGGGTAAAACATAGAAAAAAGTTTTTATGTAGAATATTGGGCATGTTAGAGTGATAGGGAGAGAAGGAGAGATAGGGAGAGATATGGATATAATGGATAGATAGAGAGATAGATATAAATTGGGAGATATAGAGGAGGTGAGAGAGAGATAAATATGTAGAGGGAGAGATGGAAGGAGTAAGAGGAAGAGGGAGAAATAGAGATAGAAATATGGAGACAATGAATGAGGGGGAGATTGAGAGAGATAGATAAAGATATAGGAAGTGATATATAGATAGAGGTAGATAGGGATATAAAGAGATAGAGTAGGAGAGATGGAGTGAATAAGAGAGACAAAAAAAGATAATAGGATATAAATAAAGATGGAGGGAGAGATGTGAATATAGAGAGAAGGGGAAAGAGTGAAATATGTGGGAGGTGATAGAGATGAGTAATAGAGAGAGGGAGAGAGATAGAGAGAGGATAGATAGAGAGGGAGAGGAAGAAGGGTGATTCCACAAAGCTTGTCTACAATTTTTGGGAGATTCTAATTTTTGCTGAAATCACATATTTTTAGAAAATATAATGCTTTAAGCCTTTACAAGTTTCATTTAAAGAATTCCAATTGAAGAGGGTTTGATCAAAATACCTTAGATCAAACCCCCTTGGATAGAACCCAACCAGTTTTAAACCATACCTATAACATAGTCCCCTTAAAACCTATCAAATGTTGATAGAAAACAACTTTTGATTTACCATTTAGGGGATCAAATGAATTCATTTAAAATTTAGTTTTTCTAAGTATGTAGTCCTTATTATAAGCTTCCCAAAAAGTATAATTTTAAATAAATTTAATTTTATTATTATATTTGTTTTCTATTTCTTGTGAATGTAGGTTTTTCACCAAAAAATAAACTCTTTGTTCTGCACAATGTGGAAAAATTAAAATTAAAATAGAAAATATGAGTGCACCAGATATTGATGTCCATGATCCAACAATTTTTTTTTGGATACATACAAAAAATTATGCATTATACGGTTGCACTATGTCTAAATTGTAATTGGTTTGACTTTGAAACTTGATTAAAGAAAAAAATATTCAATAAAAAACTATATAACCAAGTGGAAGCACTAGATATTGGAGTTACAAATATGAATTCAAAAGAATTAAATTTTATCTTTCATGGATAAAATTATTCATTATATAGTGAGCCTCACTTTTTAAAAATGTTGTTTTCAAAAACCTAGTTTTGAGGGAGATGGAAAAAGAAGTGCAATATGATTCCAATTTTTTTAAAAAAATATATTTGGAATCTAAGACAAAATGTCATGAAACCTAGTTTGCATCATCTTCAAATTCCATCAATTTAGCCGCTATAGGTGCCTGAAAGTGAAGATTTAGTTAAAAAAATTATTTTAGTGTCTAGTTTGGCCAAAATTGTAAATCACTATTGTGGGATCACCTAGAAGGAGAAATAGAGAGTGTGTGTGTGTGTGTGTTGTGGAGTGAAATATGTAGATAGAGATAGGAGGGAAAATAAGGAGTATGTAGGTATGTGTTTGAGAGAGAGATAATCGAGATACATATATATATATATATATATATATATATAGAGAGAGAGAGAGAGAGAGAGAGAGAGAGAGAGAGAGATGAGAAGTAGAGAGATATTGAAAGAGAAAGTGATAGAGAGAGATAGAGAGATGGGGATAGAAATGGGCATATATATAGTGGGAAAGATAAAGGAGAGAGAGAGATAGGTAAGGAGATCAATATAGGAGAGAGATAGATAGGAAGATAGATATGGATATAGATATAGAGATATAGAGAGAGAGGGAGAGATAAAGAGAGAGGGAGAGATGGAGGGATAGAAAGATATAGGAAGTTATATATAGAGAAAGGTGGAGAGAGAGAGTTATATTTATATATAAAGAGAGATGAAAAATAAAGAGATATCTCTTTATATCTCTGTCTCCCTCTCTATCTATTTGTTTCTCATTATCTCGCAATCTATCTCTTCATCTCTCCTCTATTTTTCTCTATATTTGTCTTCCCTTTTCTCTTACTTTATTTCATTATCTCTTTCCCTCTTCGTATCTCTATCCCTTACTCTCCATTTATCCCTATTTATCTCCCCCCTCTCTTTGCCCCTTTCCCTTTTTATCTCTTGATCCTTCTATCTCTATATGCATCTTTGTCTCCTATTTATCTTTGCCTCTCTATCTCTCTTTATCCATCTCTGTGTGTGAATATATCTATCTAAGTCTCTCTTCTCTCTTTTCCTCTCTCTCTTTCTTTATGTCTCTCCCTATCTCTATCTCTTAATCTCTCCCTCTTTATTCCTTTATATCACTACCTTTATCTCTATATCTCTCTCTCTTTTATCTCTCTATATCTCTTTGTCTCCCTCTCTATATCTCTTTATCTCCCTCTTATCTCTCTATTTCTCTATTTCTCTATTTCTATATCTTTATTTCTATATTTTTTTCTCTCTTCTCCCTTTTTATCTCCATCTCTCTCTATCTCTCAATTTCTTTCTTTTCATCTCTCTTTTTCTCTCAGTGTCTCTCATCTTTTGTCTCATTTTCTTTCCTCTCTCTTTCTCTCTCTCTCTCCTCTCTCTCTCTCTCTCTCTCTCTCTCTCTCTCTTCCTCTATATATCTTATCTACATCTCCCTCTCCCTTTCTCCCTTCTCTCTTCATTTATCTTTTCTATCTCTCTCAATCTTTAAGTTTAAATTTATATTTTAAGTTTGAAATTCATTTTACTATGTATATTAAAATTAAAGTTAAAAATAGAATTGACTTGGGGAGTGGGTTTGCTCCCCATTAGTCTTGGGTTTGACTCCTTTCCTGGGTTTAAGAGGTGGGACTTCTTACGGGCAGGGGATCTCACCCATAGGGGACTAGTCTCTCCCTAGCTCACCTCAAGTACCCAAGGTAAGTTCTGCTAGGCCATTGGGCCATTGGGTTGGGTCATGGGGACACCCCTGTAGTATCCAATATATATATATATACATAATTTTTAATAAGATAAATAATTATAAATTAAATAAATTATAATAATTTTTAATAATTTTTTGTAATTTCATAAAACAATATACATATTATAATATAATAATTATTAAAATAAATTTAAATTTAATATTTTTTAAACAAAAATTTAATTATTTATATATTTCTTACCGTAGTTTTGAACACCCTTCCAAAAACTATGTAAATTCTCTTATATATGCCTTATCATGAAGTTTCAACTTTTCATTAGTTTTCAAAACCTTTTTGGGTTTCGCCTTGGTTGTCACAACCTTGTTTCATCTCGTCACCTTCATAATTAAGTCTAATATATTTATTTTCGGTTGGATTGCTCAAAGGTTTTCAAACCATGTTTGTGCCCGAAGTGGTTCTCATAACCTAACTAAATATTGACAATGAAGAAGGATTGAATTTTTGGCCAAATTATTGAAGTTTTAGAACTTCATATAGATTTCAAAAAATTTGTTGAGTTCTGAAAATGGTGTTGAAACCTCCCTTTGATCTGACTCTATACTGTTCCTAGCTTTTAAAAGTAAAAAATGGTTCTTAGAAAGAGACATTACCAAAGTCTTAAGAAAGTTAAAGTTTGGAATGGACATTTGAGAACTCTATGTAGGTTTTGAAACTTTTTTCATCCTCCAACATGGCTTTTGAAACCATGACCATAGCTAAAATCATTCACATTGTAAATATTGGGTTCTTTGAAGGATTTTTAACAAATATTTTTGGATGATGAAAAGGATTCAAAACCTTTGTTTTACTCCAACAAGATTGTCAAAACCAATCAATTCTTTGAAAAGCCCTCATAGTTACTATCATTTAAAATTTTAAAATGTTAGAGCTTGGTGCAAAATGAGAAAGATTACATGCACCAATTATAAGGCTATCATTAATTTCAACCTACTACTTTCGAGCATTGATTGTAGGTGCTTATATGGGAATTAAGCTACATAAAGAGCTCATTTTAACAAGTATTTAGAGATGAACTTCGCTAGAGAGGAAAGGGAAAAATTGTAGAAGATTGTGAGTAAAAAATTTCACAATAGCCAAGTCTGATTTAGATGTATTGTTGTTTTGTTCCTAAGCCTTAGCTCATCACAAAATAATCTAGGAAAAACTCTAATAGATTTGGAAGAATTCGATGTTCTTTGGGTAACTCACATGAGTGAATTTAATTATTTATGAGCAAAAAATGTGTTTATACTCATTAGAATTCTATTCATCATGAAGCTTAAATATATGGGTTAAAAAAATTTATTGGGATTGTGAAGCACATTATCAGAAATTGGAGACACAAAATTAGGGAATATAAATTTAGATAAATCTTGGGAAAGGATTGGGAAGAAAGAAATGCCTCCAATTACTCAAATTTTAATTAAAAATTAATTTCTACAAGTTGTGGTTTCCTGTAGCAGTATAGTGTATTGGCTTGGTCTTAGAATGTATTAATCATTATAATCCCTAGGCTAGAGAATTCAAAACAAATTACAATAGACTAGAAGTAAAAATCAATAGGAATACCTTCACTTCATGCCTAAAAATACTAGAGAGAGAGGCATATGTAGATTTTGACATCACTTCCTCTTATCAATTTTTTTAAGAAAAGTAAGGGAAATATAATAATTTCATTGCCCGAGAGTGGTTCAATACACCAAAAAAAAGGAAAAATCCCAATTTTTGAAGAAGTTGAATAGAACTCACTTTGAAAATAAAATTTAAAATACAATTGTGCTTGTACATAAGTTGAGAGGTAATGAAAGAGCCCATGAGTTTGAAGATTGGATGCACTTCTTCATACAAATAGTTATTCATGGTGAGTAGTATTTGGATTGGGCTCAACTTATATATGACTAGGTACATTCAATGATTATTCACTTTACAATCAAGAATTTATTTTACATATCTTCCTACTTGTTGCATTCTATTTCCTATAGAAGGCCTTACCTAGGATTGAGACCAATTGAGGTACAAGATCAAGATGTTAAGATCTATGGCTATTATGATAAGCTCTAGTTGGAGAAGAGATACTTGCATTTTCAGAGGGTGAATGATGTGTTTACTATGATGATGGTAAGAGAAATACAAGGTGATATATGTTATAGGATATCTCCTAAGTATTCACAATTGACTAATACCCATGGTAGCTATTTCATCCAATTCCAAATGTTTACCTACATTAGGTTTGGGGGTTTTGATTGAATTCCTTATAAACTACCCTAATAGGAAAAATATTTTTTTTTCTTAAGTTAAGTATGTAGAAAAATTGTAGAGTTGAACAAAAGGTGGTAAGAGAGGAAAAAGGTAGGCATGCAATCTCCCATTATCCTTCATTATTATTCTTGTAATTCTATGTATAATTCCCTCAATGTTGAAAGGGACTTGCCTAAACATATATGCAATTCTATGAGAGAATGTTCTCTTTTGAGAGTATTGTTAACGATAACCTATAGTTAGGCCTTAGTTTCCATCATATCCAATATTTAGAAGACTATTGGGTAGATTGTGTTGATGAATATGAAGTCTACAAAAGTGGTTGGATGAGACTAACTAAGAGGTAAATAGTAAAATTTATACTATATTGGGATATCCAAGGTTCTAGATGATGATGAGTATGATCTATTGGACCTAATATTTTTCAATCATATACAAACTCAACCAATTGTTTCTCTATATTGGAGTATTAAGGAGTTGGATAACATTGAGGAAAAGATTGTATTGGTGCTTTGAACAACTCAAGATTGGGTAGCAAGAGAGACTATAGAGAAATAGAATGCCCCACCTCATAAGTTCAAACAATTAAGTACCTTCATCATTTGGTATGAAATTATCATCTACTCAATAAACAACATCAAATGGAAAAGGAGATGGTGATGGGGAACCTACCGAGAAAAGATTTCTAGAGAAGAAATATGGAGAAGATGCCCTAGGAAAAACACAAAAATACAAAGAGAATAGGTTGTAGAGGATGAAGAAAGAATTAATGTATCTTCTTGTCCTTCATAGGTAAGTGTTCCTTCTTCTCCTAAGTCTTCTCCTTTGAGAGAACCATAAAATTATCCTAGGGTGGGTCCTACTCCACCCTCTGCTTCTAAAATGATAACTTCTATTACTCCCCCTCTTAGAAGAGTCTTGTAATTCACTTCTACTAGTTTTATATCTATGGATGTACCTACTTCCACTTCATGTTTAGAGCATACCCTACCTAAGAAAAGGAAAATAATTCAACTTAGTCTCCTTGAAATAGATTTTTTTGATCAATTAATCTAGAGAACTCCCAAGATTAAGAAACCAAAGACTACATCTAGTTTGTTGGAAGATGGCAGTAGTGGGAATATGTATGTAGAATTAGAACACCCCTTGGTGTAGAAGGAAGTAGGAAAATAAACTTTCAATGATTTCAACATCACTAGAGTTCAATTAGGTACTTAAACCAGGGATGGAGATGTGCATAATTTTCAATTGATAGCTACTAGGTTGATGGAAAGAATAGCTAGAGACAAGCTAAGAAAAGATGAATTGAAATATTATGTAAAAATTCTAATTGATTTCTTGAAATTTGCATTGGATTTGGCTCCCCAACCAATTAGTCAAGCTAGTGCTTCATATGATCCAAACTCTTCTAGATAGGGAAAGAAATAGTAGATAGGATGCAAGACTATAGGGCTTATGGGAAGGCTATTGAAGAATGGGTCACATATATATTAACTAAGGAAACTACATTTATTTTTAATATGATGAATATATGTAAATACAATAAAGTTTTGAGGACTAAAGTTCATAAACAAATTACTTTTACCAAGCTTGAAGAGTAAATTTTGGTGTAAAACTAATAATGATTTCAAAGGAATGATAGAAATGGGTGAAAATAAATTGGTCCATTAGCAAATTTTACCAAGTGTCAATGATAATAGATGTGTTATGTTGAAGAGGATCATTGAACATAATTTTTTTTTTGTAAATAAAATATCTTGGAACAAGGAAATGCACTTAATGAATGCAATATCTAATGAGGGGTGAGATTTAGAAAAATATTTTTGGCATCGACATTCATCTCAAAAAAGATGGGAGTCCTAATCATGAGGATGGAGAGATATTGAAGGAAAGCTTCAAAGGGATATTTGAGAGACTCTATGACAAATAGAAATTTAGGGTGGAAAGCATGAGGAGGCTAAGTGGTATTGACTTTCCATTGTTTCATTTTGGTGCTTGCAGCAACTTACTCAAGGAAGATCGATACAACAAGAGCTAACAAAGCTCTTTGGAAATTATAAACTAAAAATATGATCATACCTCAGCATGGTGACATGCCTCCCATACTAAAGGTCTTTTATGCCTACCAATCTAAAGTTTCAATGAAGGAGTAACTGAGAATGTTCCACCTCAACAATAGTCTCTTTTATTTGATTAAATATTTTAAGTGAACTTATATTTTATGGAAGTTAAAAAGACTTATTTTTTGTGGTTATTTTAAAAAGAGGCCACTCTTGCTTCTTTTTATATGTAATATGATGCAATTAAAAACATCTTAAATTTTTTTGAACAAAGATACAAAGAACTGAAAATATTATGTCTATGAACATATATTTTTTGGATCATTGAATGAATGAGTGCTATTATCATGATCTGTGTGCTTTGATTAATTTATGAAGTTATTGCATTTATTTTTGAATGTATAATTTCCATTATTTGTTTGATCCACTTCTATTTCATTATAATCCTTGGTTATATGATTTTATCTTAAATTTCATGTGATGTGAAGTATTCTATGTTCTATTCACATCTATGATTGCAATTTATCTATCAAGTTCTATTTTCTAAAAATAAGTAAATGAATTTGATATTTCCCATTTCTTAAATTTTGGTTAAAATCATACCCTATTTACATTTACTTTAAAAACAAATTATTCATCAAAGTTGTATCTTGTAAAATTTAGACTAGAAATTTTTTCTTGTAAAAATAGTTTACTGAACTACTGGTAGTTGATATGCATTTAATTTTCATAATAGAGTTAAGAATTTATGTTTTGAGAAAGTGCATAGTCTGCTAACAATTATATTTTTTCCAAATTTAATGGGGAGTGAATAAGAAATAATTAATAAGTTTCCTTATACACTTATATTTTGTCTTCTTTCATGACCAATTATGGTCCTGACTCATAATGATGCTATTCCAATGGTTCAACTAAATCTCAATTAGATACAAGATGAACAAGAGGATGTAACATCATAATTCAATACCTTAACTTGGATGGTTAAGAGAAACTTGGTAAAGAATACCATAGAGTTAATTAGGCACTAGAAGAAAAAGAAGATTTGGGGGAGGAAATCAAAAGACTTAGACCGAGACAATAGTTGCAAATAACTCATAGAATTGATGCCATCCCTATAGCCCGTATCATGGGAAATTAAAGTTATTTTTGATTCTTTCAACATACTAATTGATATTTATAGTAGATTCACGATGATATTCAAGAGGTGAACATGGGAGAGGTTTTGTTTATCTAGTCTTCAAAGCATTACAAGAGGGACTTTTTTTTTTGGTTATTTACTTCTTGTTAAGAGGGTTAATCTTGAAGCAAACCATCCTCACCACCTAGAGGGGTACACTGTTATCTAACTTGCCAAGTGATTATTTTTCATGGTACTATATTCCCTCTAACTATTAATTTTACTCATAACATGTCTCAATAATTACCAATACCATCGGGGGCTACTATAGTTTGAGGGTGTTGCAACAATAGTGATTTACACTTTCTGGGAGAAGATCCTAATTTTGCTGAAATCACATATTTTTAGAAAATATAATGATTCTAAGCCTTGAAAAGTTCCATTTAAAGGATTGCAATTGAAGATGGTTTGATCAAACCACCTTAGACCAAGCTCCCTTGGATAGAACCCCGCTAGTTTTAAACCATACTTATAACAAAGTCTCCTTTACACCTATCAAAATGCTGATAAAACCACTTTTGATTTACCTTTTGAGGATCAAATGAATTCATTTAATTTTTTGTATGTAGTACTTGTAGACATGCAAAATTCACATTATGCATCCGATCGGATTCAGTCAAATTAGCTCTTACATTAGGCAAATTCATCACTTTAAACCATTCATCAAATAATCTTATAAACATTATCATTCAACCTTCATCATATTCCATTCATCCAATAAATCAGGACTTCCTTTAAATTAAATACTAAATCATATTTCATCCTTTTTCTGATTTAAATAAATCAGAAATTTAAGTCCAAAATGTCAAATCATCTAATCAGCATTAATCAGCATGATCATCATCTAATCCTAATCTAATACTAACCACATCCCACTTGCATTATCTAGACCTAGCCACTTGCACAATAAATCAATTTTATTGATTTATTAAAACACTCATTTTCCTCAACATGACAAGTCAAACAGGGCATTTATTGCTCTTCTTTCTTGTCCCCCTCTCAAAATTTATTGCAAATTTGAATTCAAAATTTCCCCCTCTTGGGCACTCTTCCCAAATCTTGCACACACATCAACTAATCACATGGTGACAAGTGTCCTCAACTCATTGGCTTGTTTTGATCCCACATTGGTCCCTCTTCAACACTTGGCATTTTGAAAATCTTTAAATAGGTGCATCATCCTCAAGCAAATCCTTCACAATTTCATGCAAGGTTACTCTCTTCATTTGAGATTTGATATTGTTCATCATCACTCCACCATCTTCATTTGCATTTTCAATTTGAGCTTTGATCAAGGATTGGGAAAGGGTCACTAGCACATGTGACACCAATCCAACTATGGAATAGGTAACTTGTGATTGTTTTCATGATGCTTGTAGCTTTCTTTCATCCTTTTGTTGCATGTTTTAAGCATTTTACAAGGTATTTCATAGAGGTATTTTGTTAAATTTGTGAAGTACTAACCCCTATATGAGTTTAGTTTTTTGCAGATTTAAAAGGATGCTCACATTTGGCGCTAGAAGGAGGGCATACATCGTTACCCTTGGCAAGCATATGCATTCATTTCACATTTGTTACAGCTCTGACCATTGACAAGCATTATGCATTAAGCAATATGTGTTGAATAGTGTTTCTAAAATCATGTAGAGCATTTGTCGTGCCATTATCTGTGCATGTTCTATTCTTCTATTTGCATCTTTGCTTTAAAGATTTGGAGTTATCATTGTTTCTTCAGTTTCTGATATTAGATTTGTGGGAAACCCACTGTTTCCTCACATAAAATCTGTTAGTTTTACTTGTTGTGCAGTTTTAAATGAATATGGACTGAATGTTTCATTAGTTATGGCCTCATCATCGTCCTTGTTAGAGTAATCGGCTGTGTTAAATGAGATTCTGTTGTAGACAGCTATGCTGTTAATTTCATCAGAAATTAATACGCCTAGATGTCCAAATGCCCAGATTTTAGCTAGCAAGCCCCCAGATGCAGACCACTGCCAAACCCCGAGCTCGAATCCCTGCCTTATACAAAGTCAAAGCTAAGCTTCGATCAAAATGCCAATCTTTGTCAAGTAATGAATGATTAGATCTGCCATTGTATTTCTTGAAGGACGCTCTTTATTCTGCTGCAACTTTGGGGAACTTTGACTGAATGGCGCACTTTTTTTTTTCAAATCACTCAATTCTTTTGTTTGGTCAGATATTAATTGATAGTGACTGGTAAAACTTTCGTTTGCATTTGAATATAATCTTCATTATGCGCAGATATCTAGCTGCTAGCCTTTAATCAATCGCATGCATTGAATCCCATGATATTCTCTTTATTATGCACATATATAATGTTGAATGGGTGCTTCATAAAGGATCTGATTGTTTTGTAAATTGCGCTGTCAACATTTTGATCATCTTCTAATAGTGATTGCGCTATCATAAACATTTGTTTTGTTCATGGGCATTTAAGTATATGGCGTCCATTTTATGTTGAATGAATTCTACGCCTGACAAATGCATTTGTTCGAAAATTTCTGAAGACTTTTCTCTTTTTTTTTGTATCCTGCAAATTGCGAAATTACTGCACTTTATGGGATCACATTTCTTTGAGGTAGTCTTGAAAATAGTTCACATGCCTTTTCTAGGCGTCCACAGTCTTGTCGGCCAGGATAGTTGCAATTACAATATCTAACAAAATCTGTTTTGTGAAAAATACTGCAGGAAATGTCTATATCTGTTTTGTGCGCAGCAAGGGGGATGTTGGAAAGACTATGAAATGCACAGTTCATGCGCCCTGTCTATTACCTTGAAGCATTCTGTCCAGCAGTTCATGCGTTTTGTCTAGGCTTCCACATTTCTATCAAAAGTTCACGTGCCTTGTCCATGCTTGGCGCAGCTGTAAAACACCATTCTAACGTGCCTTGTCCATGCTTGGCGCAGCTTGTCCTTTCTAACGTGCATTGTCCATGCCTTGTCATAAGTTCGAATGTTGTCAGATGTTGTGGTTGCTTATGCTGTGATTGAATGTACGCAAAGGTATGCAGAGTGTAGCGTAAGAATCTCCTCTTTGCATTTGGCGCTGACTGTATTCTGCACATCCCCTCAGAGCCACCAGACACACCATTCTCACCGCAAGCAATAATCCACCCATTATTCTCAGACTCCCATATAAAATGTCAAACACCATTTGTAGAGAAACTAGTTAATGGCGCCCAAGGAGTTGTATTGCAGCGTAGATTCTAAGAATCTTTTGTCCATAACATTTGTCAGATACGGGATATGAATAAATGAAGTCTAGCAGTCATATAGGCCTATTCATATCTGTACTCTAGAACTCTTGGTTACATAGGTGATTTTCTGATGTTATAGATCATTATGACTACTGTAAAGCTTGCAGATATTTCTTCCAGCACGCAAGGTCCACATGCTATTAGAAAGCACGCTAGAGAAAGTTGGTGAAATCGGCTTTACACCTGCCATCTGCCTTTGCTTGAAAGTTATAAAATCATTGATTGTTGTGCAGATGCTTCATAATGACTGCGCTAAGTGGGAAAATCTTTCTAATATTAATATCATTGTTTTAACTCATTTATGGCATTTTGCAGGCTTAGTCAATGAGGACCGAAATGTCATCATCACAAAGCAACCAAATCTTTGGTTGGCTACATTTAATCATTGCTTAAACTCTGATTTTTAATTGCTTTAGTGTTTGTTGTATGACTAAATATTTTAGCTAAAGGCTCTAATTTTGTGAATTTTTTTTTTTTTTAATGAGTCATTTATTAATTAAAAAATCATTAATCTTTTGCAATTGAGACCAATTTATTGTTTGGAATAAAACAATAAACTAACTCACACATAATTGTCTTTTTATCTTATAGGTACAAAAGCGAACAAAGGAAAAGTGAAGGAGGTACAAACGAATAATGAAGGCGAAAAGGTGCAAAGCAAAAGAGAAGGCTAGCAAACGAAAACGAAAGGAGGAGGATTTTTTTTTTTTGAAAACACAATGTGTTTTTTAACACTTTGCTAAGCTGGATCAACACTACTTCAAGAAATTGTTTTTTCTTTTCGCTTTAGAACACTGTTTTCATTTAAATCTTAAAATGAACAATTTCATTTCATTGTAAAGGGCTTAAAACTAATCTTAGGACAAACTTACTAGATTTCGCTTTTGTTGTGTGAATTGAACAAGCAATCCCTCACATTTCATTTGGTGCTTAAAATGAATTCACACTAAGCTGGAAGGTATGTAAATGAACAAGTGTTTGAATTATGTGATTGTCTTTTGAGTACATATCCTCTCCACTTGCGCTTCGTGCGATCTAGGGTGCAAGAGAAACACCCAAAATATATTTTATTGCTTTAAAACACTTCATTTTGGGCTTAAAAATTGAACATCTTGTGCAAGTGTGAGTAGGGGCATTTTCGCTGTGCACATTCTCTCTTTGTGCCATCGGAAGATCATCGAAGTTACCATTGTGTCTTTGCTCGCTTTTGTTTATCTTAGAGGGCCTGCCTTGGGGAAAAAGTACTCACCCAAGCGACGACTCAACCGGTAACACTCTAAAGCCAAGAGTATTTCCAGCCGGGATATAAATGAGGATTTTGGTTAAATGCCATAATCACGCGGTTGGCTCCGACAAGATGGATCCGAAAGGGGACTCTTGCCACGTTGGGTCAACTCCTACGAACGGAAAGTCCTTACTAGAACCTATGTGTTAGAATTTTCCAAAATCCTTAATCTGTTTGTTGGTGCAAGAACGGTCGTTCTGAAGCCGCCCCACAATTTTACGGCTTTTAGTAGAGATGGAAAGCACGCCATGGGGAGTTTCATGGTGGTGCTGATGCTCGGGCTGCCCCGATTGACGCATGAGCCGTGGGAGGGGAGCCAAGTAAGTCGTAAGCATCTAACCATCCGCTAGAGATAAGTATAGTCGACTTGTCCAAGTGGGAATCCAACAAATATTGTCTTACACATCCATAGGGCTTGTAATTATTCTTTTTTTGAAAACACAGTGTGTATTCGAAAACATTTTGCAAACAAACATTCAACATGATTCTCAAAATTTCAAACCCTCTTGAAGACAAATATCATTGACTCAATCCATATGTTACTACTTTCCCTGCGGATTCACATTCGTAGAGGTTCCTAAGCATTGGATTATACCTCAATTTGTCTTTTTGAGTAAACAATAGGAAAACCCTTGCCTTAAGTTCATTGAATTTCCACATAAAATATCTTGTGGGGTTTAAGGAAATTAAGACATTGGACATCTTAGTTTGAAACTTTAATCAAGAGTGTGTTTGTGGTAAAAGGAATACACTAAGCAAAGATAACAAATTGGACCCCACACATGTGCTTGATATCTCTTGGTTATATTGGTCTTTTGATTGTTTTTAGAGAAAAGTGTGTTCTTCAATACCTTGGCCTAGTAAACAAAGTCTCTCTAAGTCTCTTAGGATCATCAAAACTTTCATCTATCTTCCAAACATTCATCAATCCATCTCACCAAAACAACTTTAGATCTTTGCAAACATCATTCTAGACTTGGGTACATCCTTAAACCAAATCAAAGTCAATTGTTTAATTAGGTGTGTGGTAATGCATCCTTTCTCATACATCTAATTGAATTAGCAAACCTTTTGAATAAGTTCATCCTAAAGATAACATCCAACATCTTAGGGTTTACAAGTTCATCATCCACATCAAACAATCAAAAATCAAAATCCCTAAGTCTAGCATTGATTCAAAGTTCCTAAACATTCATCACTCATATCATCCACCTTTCATCCTCCATCTTGCCATTGGTCCTAAGAACCTTAGAGGTCACATTCATAACAAGGTCAAAAACACAAGAAGAACATGGAATATAAACTTGATCCATACATCTTGGGTAATCCAAAACAGTTGAATCTTCAAAGCCTTGCAATGCCTATCAATTATCAAAGTCCATGCATGGGATCATTGCCTTCGACAAATGTCAGTGGTACAACAAGTGTGAGTATGCCCAAGTCAAAGTTTGGAACACATTTCCCAATGATAGATCTAAGTCCAAACCAACAAATCCACCAATCAAACAATCAATACATGAATCTTCAAACGAGCAACATCATCCCACCAAATCCCTACAAACCAAATGTGGATGTACCAAGTGCAACTTTTCAAAACATGAATCCTAACTTGAAAAACTTTGGAAAAATGATTCCCAATACCAACAATGTTCATCCTATCATGCCAAATCTAAACATCATCCCAAATCAGAACATTATCCAAAGTCAATTTTCCCATAATCCCATTCAAAAACCGCAAACATGCATGCCAAAACTACTTGAACACAAGCCAAATCAACTATCTCAAGTGAGTCAAGATCAAAATCAAGAACAAATTTGGCAAGATCAAATTGCGGAAATAGTTGAGGCATTGCGCCAAGGGAACTCTCCACCACCATTACCTACATCATTCCTTGGTTTAGGGATTCCCCCTTTACCTAACACCAATCACGCCACCCAATTCAATCCAACTAACGTCAATCAAACCATCACGTCAAATCCTTTGAATATACCATCGACATCGCACCAACAGATGGTATCCAATCAAGCAACAATGATGATCCCAACCAATCAAAATACGGCCTCCCAAGGACCTATCACCTCAGTTATTCCAACCATCACTATCCCTTCAATCATTCCAAACACCACTATCACGCCCATCACATCTCAAACCCCCACAATCAATCCAAGCG
>VDFB02205157.1:0-31983 GCA_007258455.2 Sequoia sempervirens | reverse complement strand
TAAGAATTCAAATGATGGATGAAGATGGCTAAGTATTTTAGCATGGTAACTTTACTCAAATTGTGGATGATGAAATGAGGAGAGGAGCTCTTCATTTATAGGATTTCAAGATGGATGAATGTCCCAATTTGAGCAATGTGGGACTAACATTCATCCAATGATATGGTGCCACTTGTCAAGGTATGAATGGATGATGGTTGTGCAAGATTTGGGCTTTGTGCCAATAAATGCCAATATTTGAAATTCAAATTTGTTGAAATGAAATGTAAGAGGGAAGGGAAAATGCAATAAATGCCACTTGGTTCAAGGTAAAGGACATGTAAGAGGTTTTAAATGCTTTGTTGGATTTACATGTTGACTTGGAATTTTTAAATTCAAATTGAGAGAATATTCCAAAAGATGCCTTGTGAGGAAAATAGGGATTTAATAAATGAATTAAATCTATTTTCATGTGCAACTTGCATTATCTAGAGGATGTGACATGAGATTAGATTGGAATTAATCAGCAATAATTAATTCTTAACGTGAGATTGATGATGTGACTTTATTTGCCAATTTAGATTATGATTTATTTTAATCGATAAGAGGAATATGATAAGAGGCTAATTAAATAAAGATTTTGATTTATTTAATTAAAAGGGTGGTGTTAGATTAAATCAAATAAGGTTTTGATTTATTTAATTTAATGGATAGACTTTAGAGATTTAATCAAATAAATTGATTATTTAATTAAATAGGGATAATTAGATCAAATGGATTGATTTAATTAACAAGAGAAAGTGACTTAATTAGACAAGATGATTGATTTAATCAAGGGATGAATATTGATGAATTTAATCAGATGGGGGAATTTGATTAAATGGTTAGACCGAGAGATGATTTAGAAAGAAATGGTGGTGTTAGTAAGTCGACTGTGTGCATGATGTCAATCAAGATATTTTATGTCTACATCTTCCATGTGAGATATCTTGTGGCAAATTTTTCAGAGGGTTTGTGGGCCCATGGTCTACGTGATATTGGGGACACCTCCCTGCAAGCTTCAGGGCAGCTTACACCTCTCGGCTTCCTCCATGTCGAGATCTTGGGGGTTGCTCCCTCATGTGTTTCGAGCTAGAGGCACCTTATTTCATCAAGTTTCCTTCATGTGAGAGATCTGAGGACACCTCCTTTAAGGCCTATGGCCTATAAGGTGCTTACTTCTGGGGCTCTCATGTGAGAGATCTTGGGGTTTCCTCCCTGCAGTGTCTGTGGCTAGAGATGCTTTCATCCCACGAAGCTTCCCATCATGGTCTCACTGAGGCTTCTGAAGTCACCTCTTTGTGCAACATCATAGTTCCAGCTGCAGCTATGGAGTCCTTCCTCGCTTGAAACCCTTAGGGAGAGTACCTATGGATTCCTTTTCCTAACCTACACTTTTGAGCTCGCCAGATCGTGGTCTGCTTCCTGAATTGTTCAGCTATAAATTTCTAACCCTACTAACTCTTCGATCTACTTTACCGAAGCATTCATCAGTATTTGTGCTCACTAAAGTGGGGGAAAAATGTATAGGAGTGAATTTGCACCCCCTACACAAATTCCCCTTTTACACATCCTCACCTTAGAAAATCAAATCCGAAGGAAAAATTCCACATCACCTAACTGCCTTCCTTCCACTTGGCCTATGTTTGTTGTGTCAGCGAGATAATTTCTATTAGGGACACATGTGAAACACGCAAACGTCCACACAATGCATTGTTGTCCCTAACGGATTCCCACGTCTGAAGTTGGAAGAGGCGTTACACTTTCGATTGGGGTCGATTTGTAATGTCCCTCTTTGAACAACTGACCCTGAAAATGGTAGATTATTCCCTCTTCTCCTTCAAATTGATCTATTCTCATTTCATTTCATCTCTTCACAATATCTCTTGCATTCTCTAAGCAATAGATTGGCATTCAATTTGCATTTTCCAGCATTCTCTTCACTCCCAAGTAGCACTTCAACACTCCATTGCAGCATCATCATTCCATCAACTCCACATTGCAAGTGTGAAGCAAGCCATAGAAGCATGGGCTTGGAGCCTTTTGAAACCTCCCTTCATCATAGTTCCAGTTGTGGTGGCTTTGCCAAGTCCATAACTCCTCCATTGGCTAGTGAGCTTTAGGGTGGAGGTGGTAACTTTCGCTCCTCTTTTGTGAGTTGGTTGAGTAGTGCTTTACTGTTTTGTAGTGTTTATTGCAACTTCTACTTGCTTTACTTCTTTATCACATATTTCTATCTTGTTGCTATTTGGTTGTTTGAGGAGGTGGAAACACTAAAACAGGGGTCTGGCTGAGGTAGAACCCTATATAGCCCCAACAATTTTTCCCTTCTTGCTTGTGTGCAAGTGAAAGTACATGTGGAGATAGCTGGTGAACAGACACTTTTGTGAGATCATCTTCGTCACTCTTGTTTTTATCTATCTACTCTATCATCTTCGTTTGTACTTTTCATACTTTATTGTTTTATTTTTCTCGTTTAAGAATAACTAGCTAGGCCATTAATTTTTTTTGACAGTTTCTATTGTACTTTTTTTCCTTTGGTTGTACTAATTCCAGTGCACCTCAGAGATGCTAGCACACCATGTTGTTTGCTCGTTTAAGAATAACTAGCTAGGCCATTAGTTTTTTTTGACAGTTTCTATTGTACTTTTTTTCCTTTGGTTGTACTAATGCCAGTGCACCTCAAAGATGCTAGCACACCATGTTGTCATCCCAAAACTATGCTATTTTCCTCAAATAGAGAGTTGTTTGAGGTACAATATTGACTCTAAAAACCAGCTTGGTGTAGGGGCACCATGTTAGTCCATCTTGTAAATATGGTCAAATTTGGTCTTGTGATAGGTTTAGGATGATTTGAGTCTTTTATTATGCAAATAAGGTTATAATAGACCATTGGTGATGTAATTTGAATCATAGAAGGGGAATTTTAGTAAAGTTGTCAATATCTTTGAAATGTTGTCAAATGCAATATTGTAAAAGTTGAAAAAATGCACAATGGAGAATACCAATGGTCAAGTAGATTCAAATGGTCATTTGAGTTAGTTTTGGTATTTTTGTTTTGGTGGGAAAATTTTAAATAGACTTGAGAAACTCGATGTAAGGGTTCTGAAGTGGTTTTGAAGAGAATATAATAAACAAAGTTCAGTTTCCTTTGCAATTCACTGGTAATCTGCTATTGTAGACTCCTGTACGGGTTTGTACTGAGCCATATTGGTCTGAAAGATTTTGTACTAGATAGAGATATGTGTTAAGAAGGTTTTTTCTTTTGTGTGGTTTTATTTCATAGAGACAAAATTTTTGTTGCAATCTTACTATAGGCGGTCAAAAAGTTCAGAATTTGAAGTTTTGAGAGTGCAATATGGTGATTTAAGCCATTCCACCAAATAAAATGTGTAATATCTTGGTGGAATGGCATGATTAGAAGTAGGTTTATGTCCTTTGTGATTTCTAGGAGTAGGGGAGGCAGTTTTATGGATTTAGGTTGTTGCCCTAACTAGAATTTCATGAGTTTTTAGCTTAATTGGATGGCTAGATGTTAGGGTTTGTATAAAGGCCTTTAAAATTGGTCAAGTAATGGTGGATTAAGCATGGGAAAACATATTAGAAGGTGTTTGAGGTCTTGGTTGGTAGTTTAGAAGCCTAGAGTGTGGATTTTCAATAAACCCTCATTGTTTGAAGCATGGAAAGGGATTAAACAAGGGTTTGGTGTCTTGGTGAGTTTGTGGATGACTTCCCTAATAAAATTTGTTGATTTGGTGTTTTTGTAACCTTTTTATAACATTGGAACAATAATTTTGGATTTAGAAGATGTTTGAAGTGCACTTGCTTTGAAAATAGCCCTAATTAGCTTAAGGGGACAACGCACCAGTCAATTGTTGGAGATGATGTTCCAAAACAACCATATGAACAAAGGAGATATGTTGAAGAACAACATAATGGGTTTCTGAAATGATAAATAGTTTGTGGGTTTGAAAATTATTTTGCAAGATATGTTCAAGAAACTAGGTCTACAGACCTACAAGGGAAATTGTGAGGTAGTGTGAGAAATCACCCTATTTAGGGTTTTGAGATTGAAGGATTGTTAAAAACTATTAGAATTGTCATTATTGGAAGGTTTCCTCCCTTCTCTACATCACAACTCACCTAGCCTAAACTTGGATTTCGGGTTGGAAGGGTGATTGAAGTACTTTATAGTCCTCATCATTCTTGATCCCTATATGAAACACCCCTTTAGAGTGAGGTAAGTTAGGGTAGCCCTCCGCTCTCAGCTCTTTGTGACCTAGAGCCTTGACATGGTTGGTCCCCCTCTCTTACAGTATTATATAATTTAATATAAATATAATATTTAATATAATAATATATATAATAAATATATTATGATATGACTTTGGATTAGATGCCTTCACTAAATAGGTGATTGATGCAGACACCAAGAGGCTTCAAAGCTATGAGTAATAATTTATATATGATATATTATTATAATATTTTTATGTATTATATAATTTAAATATAAATATAATAAATAATATATATAATAAATAACGATCATCTTGTACAAGTATTATTATATTTAAGACTTTATATATAATTAATATATATAATAAAATAACTATAATTTTTATAGAGATGTTATTTTATAATATATAATATTAATTGTATAGTTATTAATATATAACATATTTATTAACAATATATAACTTTAATATGTAAAAAATATATAGTATTGATAATATTATATAATAGATCATATTATATAAGATGTGAGCCTTACATGTACAATATATAATATTATATAAGCATATCTCTCTCCCTCTCCCTTTTCTCTTCCTTTCTCTTTCTCTTTCTCTCTTTCTCTCTCTATATGTTTGTCTCCTTAAGTGTGCAATGGGTACATTGAAGAGGTCTTAAAGGTGAATTATCATATCCTTTAATCAAATGATATGCTACCTTGAGCATAACTCCCCAAGGAAACATGTCATCTTTGGATTGTTGACATGAAACAACCAATGAAAAGCTAGTTTCTCTTTTCTCTCTCTTTTCCTTGGTATCTCTTATATTTCTCTCTCTCATGCTCTATCTCTCTTTGTCTATTCCTCTCTCTCTATCTATCTAAATTTGTCTCTTTCTCTCATTCTCCATCTTTTGAGTTTCTCTCTCTTTATTAGGCGACAGGCTACACATGGTGTGATATTTGAGTATGAAACAAGTCTCATGCTTGCAAACCACTATTGAGTCAAAAAAGAAGTTTCAATTGCAATTTAATGGTAAACTAGCCGCAGTTAATCCTTTAAAATATTAGGTAAAAGCCTCCAAAATCTCACTTATCACTTAAAATCCAAATAAATATTGATTTGACAATTAGATGGGAGCATTTTATTTCCATTTGCAATATTTTTTATCAATTTCATGGAAATTTTCTTTTTCCATTTGCATTGGTTTATGTTTTAAATATGTATGCAAATATTTCATAATCATATAATACTAAAGAAAAAATGTATATTTGTCTAAATTTATTTCATTCCAATATTTAGCCCTTATTATTAATTGTTTAATCTAGCCACATGTAGGGCATCCATGCACAAAAACATACTCTCTAACGTATTAACATACATATAGTTCTCTATCAAAATAATCCTTGAACCTTCTTTAGGTGCAAGTGTTAGTATATATACCTCTCTCTATATAGAATTGTCTCCCCCTCTATCTCTCTTTATTTTTCCTAATCTCTCAAAAAAGATCAATTAAACTATCAAATTTTTTATATATTAATTTAATTCAATCTATATAAAAATATATTAATTATTAATTATAATAATTTCATATTTATATTAATTTAATTTGATCAATATAAAAATATATTAATTATTAATTATAATAATTTCATTTTTATATTACATAATTTTTATTATAGAATATAATATATTATTATAATATAACCTATATACTATTATATATAATAATAAATATAATGATATTTGTAGACACCGAAATCTGGTTTAAGCCTGCGACTTCCATATTCTGCATAATTCGTATTATTCATGGTCATGATTAAATAATGTCAATTATTTAATTATTCATCTTAACATTAATTCTTCTATTAATTAAATAATTTCAATTATTTAATTAATTCACTTTTCTTTATTTCTTCTATTAATTAAATAAACGCTTGTTATTTAATTATGTTACTAATTAACCTTATTCTTCCGGTTAAATTAAATAAATCATTATTTAATTTATTCTTTATCATATTTCAACTATAATTAAATAAATTCATTATTTATTTAATTATTCATTTAAAATCCCCTTCGTCATTTAATTAAATAAATCTTATTTATTTAATTATCCTTCGAATATTGTCTCTTGAATTAAATGAATTATTTAATTCATAAATTCTATTTTAACACATTCTTCTATATTTTAGATAATTATGTGAGTTATCTAAGTATTCACTTTTACTCAACTCGACATCTATTTTAATCGTTCAGTTAACTATTCATTTGATGTCTGAGTGGCATTCTCGAGTAATCTCCTCATCTAACCATTCAATCGTTCAGTTCTAACTCAATTGCGTGTACATGCAGATTAATTAAATATTCTTATTTAATTAATTAAGTGTTGTGCGTGCGTTCGAACAGAGAGTTGCTTTAATCAATCTTTATATTTGTCATGCAAAGATAATTCTTATGTCTTCGAATGCTGAACTGAAGATTAAATCATTTATTTAATCTTTAATTCTATTTCTAATTTGAATCACTCGTGTCATCACTGTCAGTTAACATAATGCATGTCTAATCAGTCAATCTCAACTGTTTGTTGATCTTTCAATCTTGACCTGTCATTCGAATAATCAATTTTCTATAAATTGATTTGTCATTCTTCATTCCAATCTCTCTCGCGAATTTTGTAACTATGGAGAGCACTTTTGTCTTGAATCTTCGATATTTTGCTAATCACTATCTTAGGCTATACTTGCACGAACTTGAAAATCTGAGGGCAATTATACTACACAAGCAAAATGGAGAAGGGCAATCGAGATGAATCATGGAAATATGTTTGAAGATTGGTGAGATTGTTCTAGTTTTTAATTATGTTTTTACTTTCCCATGTTCTTTGTTGCTTAACGAATGAATTTGCATTTTAGATTTTGGTATTATTTACATGTGTGCTTCAAATATTCTTTGTTGTCTATTGTGCAAAGCCTTTTCATTTTCAGCGTTACATTTTGGTGAACCCGACGTGAAGACACCATCTTCGCAAATCCGTAGATCTTTTAATTTTCGTTTTTGCAGATTTTTCGTACGGAACGACGCATGTGAAGTTTTTGCACCGCAATTGACTTTTTGAACCGCATGTGAAGTTTCTGAACCGCAATTGGATTTATGAACTGCATCTGACAGAGAAAGCGGCATTTTATTAATTCCTAAACCGCCAGCGAGGTATCACGAGCACTTGGCGAAAAGCAGCGCTGTCGGTAGTAGCGAAGCTGGCCTTAATTAATTTGGTAAAATTTTATTTACTTTTCGTGTCACGGAATTTTCAATTGATTTTCATGTTCTTGATATTTGATTTTTCGGTGTGGCCATTTTAGGTTAACAAAACTTTTGGGACGATTGATGAAGACAATATTGAAAATTACTAATGAGTTTTTCTATAGGACGCTTGTCGAAGACCCTAGTTAAATTTTGAAATAGATTGTTTGGTAGCATAGCAAATCTTTCATTTGGTTAAAATTAACAAGTGTCTACTATGTTTGGTGCAAAAGCACAAATGCAATTACCATATGATTTGAGTATGTCCAGTATCCTCTCCTTAGCATCCGTGGGAACACAGGTGTAAAGAGAAATGGTTACCAACTCTAGAACTTGGGCTACGTGCGGTGGAAAAAGTAATCGCAGGGGCCGACTTAGACGGTAGCACCACGGGCAGGGGACCAGGCCCGGTATACAAAAAGTGGGTTCTTGGGGAAACCCCAAGAATCCGCGAGTGTAATGAAGTTCAGCGAGATGGATCAAAAAGGGGACTTCGCCCGTATGGATCACACCCGCAGGCGGAATGCCCGAATTAAATACCCTTTGTTGTAGAGACCAACCTATTTGTGGCCGTTGCTTGGTATTAGTGCAGGGTACAGTATCATGCTCGAAGATACTCACTACTGATCCCCTTGAGTAGAGATAGCAGTTCTTGGGAGGTCATTGCCCAAAGAATTTGGAATTGGTGTGCTCGAAAGACGTTAATGAGCCGTGGAGGGGAGCCAATGCCACCAAATTCCTAAGCTATCCGCTCTCGAGAAGGAAAGGTGTTCATCACCAATCCGGGGTCTAATAGGTGGGTTATACCAAGTATACAAACCCTAGGCCTTTGGCCTACTAGGATGTGCTTGTCTGTTATCACTTTAAACGTTCTTTGAGTCCAAAATTGAAACTGAAAACACTGTGTCTTATGATTGTCTTTGATTGTCAGAATTTGATCATGGAAAACGGAGTCAGTTTAAATTTCATGTCACTGAAAATTCACAGAGAGTCGCAACTGTTCACCAGAAACACGCATCTGATTTTTAGAGTCGCATCTATTATTTTTGAGTCGCAACTGTGAATTCTGAGTCGCATCTGTTAATTTTGAGTCGCATCTGTCAGTTTGGCTCGCTTCTGGTTTGGAAAAACCGCATGTGTTATATTCCGAGTCATCACATCAGCTGAGTGGCATCACGGTATATTAATTAGCATTTGTCGGTTGAACCACAAGCTGTTAATTTTGAGCATAACTAAAAAATTAAACAAGCGCATGTCGATTACTAGAAACCAAAATTCTGATCAACATCCTAGTCAACCACGGTTATACGGTTCCGATGGTCTTCACAGCTTGATCTTTGAAGCGAAGCACGAAATGATTTGCTCAATTTTTGCATCCTTTAGGTTCATTTAGTCATTACCATAGTTGTCTTTAGTTAGAGTTTACCTTCATCTTAGGGATCATATTACTTTGCATTAGACTTTTAGAGAGGTCACATTTACAAACTTTAGGAGTAGTCCACCATCTATACTCTAGAAAGGTCATAGTGTCAACGAAATCTGTCATTGAACCTAGTCTTATCATCTTATACTTTTTCCTACAGAGAGTCATCCTAGCTCATTAGTCTAGTTCGGAAACTCAACTTGTCTTTGATCTTCGTCCTACATTGGTTCCTTGACTTAACTAAATTGACACCTTGGTTTGACTTTAGGCAGTTGGTCCCTTCATCTTGGGTTTATAGAGTTGATCACTTTAGGGTCTTGCTTAGACTTTGCATCTTTAGAGTCTAGACTAGTGTCATCCTAGAACATTCATTATTTACATAAGAAAACCCCAAAAACATAGAATAGAGTCATACAGTTTCTAGATATAGTCTTGCATTTCCCACATATTGAGCTTGTCTTACATGGTTGAAACTAGGTCTAAGAGAAGAGAGAGAGAAAACATGTCGAACCCAAACGAGTTCATCAATCCATTTTCTTCAAGCCCTCATAAGACTTTATTAGACAAATTCACCACTAGAAACACTCAAGGACACATTGTAGTAGAGGACATAGAGGCTGCCGCATAGGACCCTGAGTTTGCCTCTTTTGTAGATGAGTACCTAGCAAATGATCGTCAACGGTTTTTAGGAAAATTGCTAGCTGAAGGTGCTACCTTACCTCCAATATTTGACATTAGCACCTTACAAACTCAACCTACACAAGGGACAAATACCACGACTGTTAGTACTACTATACCTTAGGTCAGCACAACTATGCCATCTAGCATGTCTACATAGAGTACGACAGTCCATACATCCCCATTTGGTATACCTAGCATGACATCGAGATTTAATTTCACTACGGGGGCATCATCATCCACTCCCACTGGTCCTCTTATTGGGAGTAAAAGACCTAAAACATCAGCCCATACATCATATGTCGGTGTCACAAGTGCACAATCAACAACCACACCTACTGCTAGCATCATGGGTACCTTACCACAGTCGATGGCCATACCTAGTGCTCAAATCACTAGTACTATACCAAGGATTACACAAACAGGAGGCATTCCCTCCTTCCAATATGGCAATCAAAATCCACTCTTCCAGACTAGCAGTCAGGGTCCATTTACATCGATTCTGAGTCAGAACCCTTTTTCACAGATTGGTAGTCAGAATCCATCCACGCAGATTCCAAGTCAAAACCAATTTATGTCAATTCTGAATCAGAACCCTTTTTCACAGATTGGTAATCAGAATCCGTCCACACAGATTTCAACTCAAAACCAATTCACTTCGATTCTGAATCAGAATCCCTTTTCACAGAGTGGTGCTCGGAATCCATTTACACAGAACCCAGGTCAACACCGATTTATGCAGATACCAGACCAGAATACATTTACCAATATTTGAATCAAATCCACCTCGGATGCAGCGTTCAGTGAAACACATCCGAGACTTTGGATTCGGGGAATACATACATGGATCGCATAATCCTCCTAGCATCTTTGACCAAGTTGGCGTCCTGCGCAAACACAAATGGATAACATGTTGATCCTCAACTAAGAAATCATTTCACCAGGACATATGCCCATTCCCTTTGATGAATCGTCGGTTCCCTCATGGATATGTCATGCGAATCTTCTAGAATTACAATGGCAAGCGCCAATCGATAGAACATATCAGAAATTTTCTACCATATGCATAGATGTAAAACTACGGTCCCGTATCTTATGAGGCTATTTCCGCGAAGTCTTGTAGGAGTGGCACTAGAATGGTTTTCAGGTTTAGATTCTGGCATTAGATCTTGGGGCGAACTAGTCAAGAAATTTGTGGAGCAATTCTCCTTCCACATTGACCATGAGATAAATATAGCAACCTTGTGTCACACAACACAAGATGAAAGTGAAACATTCATTGCTTTCTTCCAACGTTGGAGAACTATTGCAAGTAGGTGTCCTGTCGAGATACCCGAAAAACAAAAGGTTACAATGTTTCAAGAAAACCTTCATCCAAAACTCAGGAGTAACTTAAGGGTACATTGTTGCATATCTTTTTCAGAACTAGTGGAAAAAGGGGTGATAATAGAGAAGGATCTCATTGAAAAGGTTGAAATCAAAATGACAACATCCAATAGAAACCCAATCGTACAAAACACCCCCACTGACAGAAACAGATTCTGGTCTCACAACAAAAATGTCACCAATGATGGGGTGGTTGATGCTAAAACATTACAAGCAGGACCCCTCCTCACATTACAAGGACCTCATACTTTTTCCAACATGCTTAATGCTGTCAATCAACCTCCTAACACGGTCTCAAATACTCAACGTCCACAACCAAGGAGATTTCAAAAACGTGAGTTCACTCCCTTAGGGGAACCCATTGAGTTAGTGTTGAAACAACTATTACAACACAACCTCATACAGCTGCAGGAACCAAGACAATACGATCCAGGACAGTTTAAACTAGCTTGATGGGATGACAATGCCTTTTGTGATTATCATAGGACTAAGGGACATAACCTACAAAACTGTCGACAACTGAAGAATATCATACAGGATCTTGTTGACAAGAGAATTATTGAGGTTAGTGGACAAAAACAAAAGACATCCAACACTGATCATCAGGTCTTTTCAGACCCATTACATGACCATGGGAAAGGAACTGTCCCCAGTTCGAGTACTAAGACCAATATGTCCGCCAATTATGCGAGTATCAAACATGATTATGATAGTGGCAAAATCATTCATTGCCTTCGCGTCGCTGATCAAAACATTAATACCATTACTATCAAAGCTAATCCTGAGTGTGCAGTCAATACTCGTCGTACTAAGTTTACTATCCCAGGCCCTCCATCACAACAAACACCTCAACCTTCCAAGTTACAATATAACCTACTTGATCAGTTGGGGAAGACCCCAGCCCAAATCTCAATCTTGGAATTGTTGCGTATCTCTCCCGAGCATCGGTCTATCCTCGATAAGGCTTTACAGAACACCACAGTCCCTACTGACCTTGATGTCAATCGTTTCCAGGAAATGGTGGGCTACTTGACCAATAATCATCATGCCACATTTTCTGAACAAGACTATGCCACAGACAAGATGAACCACAATGACCCTTTACATCTAGAAGTCCTTGTCGATGACACCAAAGTTAGACGAGTTTTGGTAGACGGAGGAGTAGGGTTAAATCTATGCACTTTAAAACTAATTAAGGCATTAGGTATCTCAGAAGCATGCGTAGACACCACTAAGAGTATTGTCATTAAGGCTTATGATGATGAAGAACGAAAATCAAAGGGGGTGGTAACACTTCCTATCAGAATTGGTCCTGCGGTAATGGAGACAAAGTTCCAAGTCTTGGATCTCACCCTCCCTTATAACCTTCTGCTAGGTAGACCATGGATTCATGCCATGAAGGCGGCCCCTTCCACATATCATCAGTGTCTTAAATTCCCTTACAATGGCACCAAAATAACTATAGATGGTGATCCCAATCCTTTCCAGTATTGCACCAATCTAAAGGAGATCCCTCAATGTCAAGTGCCAGTCAACCAAGAGGCCTCACCGTCTAAACCATCTTCTTATGTTGACCCGTCCACACTCACTCGAACATCTGTTTCACCCCCACTTCCTACCACTCCTAGGGTCAAGATCCAAGACAAGGGTTGTGGAGAGTATTACATGAAGACTTCTTATTGTGTTAGCCATTTGGTTCCTCCTAAGTCATATGGTTTACCTATAGCAAGTAGGGGACAATCTATGATCACTATACATGTTCCCCCCACAACAACTTTCACTAAATGGGGTGAATTAAGCAAAGAGGCTGTGGATATAGAAGATGTCACTTCCTGGCTGTACAAGGAAGATAATCAAGAACCCCTTTTACTTGCTCATATTCCTAAAAGTCTATATGGAAAGGGTTTCAAAATCATGCAAAGCAAAGGATATGACGGACAAAGTGGTTTAGGTTTAAACCAAGATGGTAGAGTGGAACCAATATTTGTTTCTCAATGGCCAAAAGGAGTAGGGCTAGGGTTTCAACCGATTCAGATTGGCGTTCCTAGTACTCCATCACCCTTACTTGAGGAAGTACGTGCTTCAGAAGATACCAAGACATCTCACGAACCTGTAGACCAACATCATTATGACTCCCCCGATTCTAACGATTATGAGTGGGATTCCCTATCCTCTACTTCCTCCATGGACCTTGACAAGTTATTTGGAGAACTCGACTTGATGTTAAGTTCTTCACCCAATCCTTTGAATTCATGTCCACCAAAGAAAATGACAAAAGAGGAATGGTTTAAACATTACTATTGGGAATCACTTGATCCTACCTCTTGGCAACCTCAGCCACTTGTTTTCGATAGTCAAACCTTGGCATTAGGCCCACCTATTCATCCACCTAGACCCAAACCCAAGAGCAAAACGGACTTGGTACAAGAATTTTGTAATCACATGAATAATTCAATCTATACCTTGACCCCATTAGACTTTGATAACTCTGACGATGACATGCCCTTAGTTTATCCCCAACTCATAGATTAGGATCAACAAGATACACATGTCTTAGACACTTTTGAGAATGACGAAGCAATTGCTGAGTTCCTGGGATTACATGAAGGCATACCTAATGGAGATCATAAAGCTGGTTTTACCATTGATTTGGACAATAAAGCATATTTTGGGGAATCTATTCAACCCTCCAGTCGCAAAAATGAGAAAAGAATAAACAAGATAAGGATGAGTCTCTAGGTGAAAACCCGAAGGGCACCTCTAGACAATGAAAAATAAAAAGAAAGGGCCTTGTCAGAAGGTGAAAACCTCTCACGAGGCAACTAAGGATGGAGGTTTGAACATTCTCCCCATTTACGCAGGGAAAAGTCACCCATGCTCATGGAAGAATCAGTAGAAGTCAACATAGGCACAAAAGAGAATCCTCAATTGATTTATTTGGCAGTCATTGACAACACAAGAGAAATCGGAGTTTCACGATTTCTTTGAATAGAGACAGATAAATTTTGCTTGGTCATATGCTGAGATGCCTGGGTTGGATCCTGAACTTGTTCTACATCACTTTCCTTTACAACCAGGTGCCAAACTAGTAAAACAGAAGTTGAGAAAGATGCATCCACAAATTGCTTTATTAGTCAGAAGCGGGGAACTCAAGAAACTCTTAGGCGTTGGTTTCATCGGACCTAGTGACTATATCTTGATTGGATTTCCAATCTTGTACCCGGTCACAAACCAGCTGGGGGCATCCACATCTACACCGATTTTAGAGATATCAACAAAGCTTGTCCTAAGGATGACTTCCCTTTGCCTAATATTGACATGATAGTTGACATGACAACAGGATATGAGATGTTGTCCCTTATGGATGGATTTTCAGGATATAACCAGATCAGAATTGCAACTGAAGATCAACCTAAGACAACCTTCACTTGTCCTTGGGGAGCGTATTGCTGGAATGTTATGCCCTTTGGACTCAAGAATCGCGGGAGCAACCTATCAACGTGCCATGACTACTATCTTTCATGATCTAATTACACAATTGTATGGAAGTTATGTCGATGACCTTATTGTAAAATCCAAGACATAAGCCGAGAACATTTTACAAAGTTTTTAGGCGAGTATTCCGGTACGGAAGTATAATGTGAGACTCAATCCAAAGAAATGTGTGTTTGGAGTCAAGTCAGGAAAACTGTTAGGTTATATCATTTCTAGGCGAGGCATTGAAGTAGATCATGCTAAGGTGAAAGAAATCATGGACATGCCACCACCCAACAATCTCAGTCAACTAAGGACATTACAGGGAATGTTGCAATCTATCAGAAGATTTATAGTGTAGCTAGCAGACAAGACACACCCTTTTCAACATCTACTTAAGAAAGGAGTACCCTTTGCATGGACACCTAGGTGTGAAGAGGCTTTTCAACTGATTAAAGAATATTTACTTACACCACCTGTTTTATTGCCACCTGTTGAAGGGAGACCATTGATTCTTTATATCACAGCAACCCATTCATCACTCAGAGCATTGCTTGCACAGAATGACGATGAAGGTCATGAAAGGGTAGTCTATTATATCAGCTAGACTTTGGTTGGTTATGAGCTCAATTATAGTAACATTGAACGTGCCTGTCTTGCAGTAGTATTTGCTACCCAAAAACTGAGGCACTACATGTTAAACCATCAAACAATGCTGGTTGCTAAAATAGATCCTCTGAAATATCTTCTTAGCAAGGCAGCATTAACAGGGCGACTGGCCAAGTGGGTTATGATACTTAGTGAGTATGATATACAGTATGTAGAAAGAAAGGCTATTAAAGGATAGGTCATTACTGATCAGTTAGCTGATGCACCCATACAGGCAGATCACCCATTAGTTGCGGACTTTCATGATGAGTTCATATTCACATTTGACACAAACATAACATGGAAACTGTACTTTGATGGTTCACATACAAATCATGGTTCAGGGGCTGGGATATTGTTTATCACACCACAAGGTGATTCCATCCCTAAGTCATTTAGGATTGCATTTCCATGCACTAACAACATGGCAGAGTATGAAGCTCTAGTGACAGGGTTACGCATGGCGGTCAAGTGGAAAATTAAGGTTTTACAGGTTTATGGTGATTCTCAACTAGTAATCAGACAGGTAAATGATGATTATGAGACTAAGGATGAGAAGCTTACTCCATACAAGCGCATGGTAGATAGTTTTAAAGAGTACTTTGACAAAGTTGAATTTTATCAAATACCTCGTGTTTTAAACAGGGCAGCAGACGCTATGGCTACAATTGCATCACTTCTTGACATTCCTAACAACGTGCCTAAGTTTGAGTTCTTGGTAGAACAACTTTTGATCCCAGCCTACGATATCCCAGATTATGAAATGGTGTGTGACATCGTTGGTCCCGATTCCCCATGGTACAAAGAAATCTATGATTACCTTCATGCTGAAGTCATACCCATTGGCCTATCCAATAACCAACATAGAACATTCCTCTGCAAGTCAGCCAAATATACCATCGTCGGAGACACCCTATATAGACGCGCTTTAGACAATACCTTACTGAGATGTCTTGATTCTACTGAAGCACAAGCAACCTTGTGTGGGGTGCATGAGGGTATATGTGGTTCCCATTCTAGCGGTCCTACCTTAGCCAAAATGATTATGAGATTGGGTTATTATTGGCCTACTATGGAAAAAGACTCATATGTCTTTGTAACAAAATGTCGCCAATGCCAAGTTCATGGAGATTTGATACATGCCCCAGCACAGGAGCTTTGTCCTATCACGTCACCATGGCCCTTTGCCCAATGGGGACTCGACCTCATAGGTAAGATCCACCCCACATCATCTAATGGACACAAGTTCATTATCACTGCCACTGAGTACTTTACAAAGTGGATTGAAGCCATTCCTATGAAATACATTACCGGCACACAAATTTCTAGATTTATCCTAAACTATATCATTTGTCGGTATGGTGTCCCTCAGTCCATAATCACTGATAATGGCCGCCCATTTAAGAACCAAGAAGTCCACCACTTGTGTGATGAATTTCATATCCAACATCACTTTTCCACCCCATACTACCCACAAGGTAACGGCCAAGCAGAGGCATCTAACAAGACCATCATTAGAATCCTCAAGAAGACTGTCAATGATGCTGGTCATGATTGGCATTTACAGCTTAACCTTGCCTTATGGGCTTATCGTACAAGTATCCGTACTCCCACTAGTGCTACCCCATATTCACTTGTCTTTGGATTTGAAGCCATTTTACCTATTGAGGTTGAGATTCCTTCCCTAAGGGTATCCCTGAAAGGCCATATTGATGATGAAGAGTACCGAGTGTTGAGACTCCATGAGCTAGAATTTTTAGATGAGCGAAGACAGAAGGCACTAGACCATCTTCAAGCATACCAGAATCGCCTTCGTCGTAGCTATAACAGGAGGGTTTTGAACAGGAAATTTGACATTGGTGACCTGGTTTTAATGGAGAACCCAAAGAATCAAGCAGAAAGAGAAAAACTAGGAAAGTTTGAACCTAACTGGTTAGGACCTTATATTGTCACAGAAGCTTTTGGATCAGGAGCGTACCAACTCTCTACTCCTGAAGGGGAACCATTGTCCTCACCAATCAATAGTATGCATCTGAAGAAGTTCTACGCATAGCTTCTAGGAGCCTTTGTCTTAATTAGCAAAAATACAAAAACATCAAAAAAAAAAAAAAAAATCACAAAAAAATTGTTATCAAGGTGAAAACCTGGCAAACAGGCGTCTTGGTAACACCAAAAAAATAAAAATTAGATAATCTAGAAAATAGTAAAGACAAATTATTCGTCCAATAGTGAAAACCACTTTGGTGGCACTTTGGATAGGTACCATGGTGAAAACCTGGCAAACAGGCGCCATGTGTACTCAACTCTGCTCCTTTGTCTACTATTATTCTAATCTACCTTGTATATAGTCCTTATCCCTGTACATAGTCCTTATCCCTATACATATTCCTTATCTTTTCTATTCATCGCTTGTATATATCATTCCTAATAAGTGGTAGTCTTTCCCATAACTTGGAACGATTGACATCGAGAGCATTTCATATCCCCCGTTTTACCCTATTCATTATCAATTGGTCTTATACTCGACTGGGGGAAAACACTTGACATGTGTCATATTGGTTCTTACATTGGTTGTGTTGAAGACGTAAAACCATGAACAATCCACAAACATCACAAAATGACCTGAGAAAACACAAAAACATCGAAAAACTTCAAAAATCCAAAAAACAGAGTCAGAGTCAGTCGCACTTGTCAGTCTTTGTCGTTTGTCGAACTACGTTGCCTCTGCGACTGGACGTAGGCAAGGCCATCTGTCGATGAGCCCCCGAGGCCGTACTAGGTCAATCCATTAGGGTTCGTCACATTCACTTTCACACACGTCTTCTGTTTGTAATCAGTCTTGTCGGTCGCAGTCAAGTAGAACTACGAGGTCTTTGCGTGTACAACGTAGGCAAGGCCATCAATCGATGAGCCCCCGAGGCCGCACTAGGTCAGTCCTTTAGGGTTTATCGTCACATGCAGTTATTTATCCCCACGTCATATCAATTCATGCATCAATCTGGTGAACAAGTCAGCAATATCTCTGAAGTCAAATCAAACCTTTTGCGAACAAAACAATCAAAACAAATCAACCAGCAGTTTGCTTTCACAGGGATGTGTCCTTCTTGAAGCGGGCGTTATCAAAATCAACCTATGTCTTATCTGAGGATGGAGTCCTTCTGCATAATGTCGGCGAAGTCAAACAATCAAACATAGCCTTACACGAGGTTATCCACATCAGCGACATCGACTCAGCGTCTTATCACGATACATGTCTTTCTGCGAAACCCGAGGCTTTCATGCCTTATACAGATAGTCATAACATCGAAACCAGACTCACAGTCTTATCCGGTATGTGTATCTCCTGCAAACAGGCTCTATCAATCAACAAATCAAACAAACAAATCATGTTTTGGGAAAACATTTTATTGGCTTTTTGACTCTATGGCTTATTTATCTTATCCTTTATCTTGAATTGATGACTGGGATTCATGTTACTAACTTTCTCAAGGATGTCCCATGAAGGATTTAGAGAAGCAACGATGTATCAGAATTCTATTTTCTTTGACTGATGTCTGTCGACTGTCTTTTAACTTTGATTTTTGAGTCATGTTACTAGTTTCCTCAAGGATGTCCCATGAAGGATTTAGAGGAGCAATGGCTGATATCATGACTGTCTTTTACTTTGTTTCTTGTCTATGGTTTGTCGACAAAAGGCTGGGGCAACTTGTGTCCTTAGTATGAGTTAATGACAATCCTTGTCTGCGGTATCTGTTATTAGCAAGTGGATGACCTTGCACACCTTGATCTATGTCATATCATGGTGTTTTTCTCCATTTGTATTAGTCCTGCCCAATGATGATAAAGTGCAAAACCTTTTGTGATACGGAAAAATATCGAAGATTCCTAATACTAACATCTATCTTCTATCTTTTCCTTCTTTGTCGATCTTTCTTTCCACACTAACAGTTATTTCTTGCATTATGGCGAAGTCCTGTGACACACAACGGTGTGCATCATCCTGCATCAACATACATGTTAGAAACATTCATACATATAGGCATATTTTACATCTAAATCACCATGGCATAATAGACAATAATCATTACAACCAATGCATATTATAAGCATTTCATGTACAAATCAACTGTAAATACGTGCATCACATTACATTTGCATTAACACACATATCGTATGCATCATACATATAACATCACATTGCATCTCATAAATAATATAAATTGCATACATCATATAGAATCATACAATACATAAAATCATCCATCACATAAGCATATCATATAAACATCACATGTATAAATAAAGACTGCATAATCAATAAATAGACAGTGCATATCATAGGAATCGCCACCAAAATCATATATATATATCACTCAAATGTGTCACATCACAATGTCATAATGTATCACAAATACATGGAAGCCTGCAGGTTATCAGATCAAAATACACTGTCTCAAATGGATCTCAAACGGTATCTCTATCTTGAACTGCCACTACCATCATGTCGGGAGTGTGTGGGAGACTGATGCTGGGAACCTGCTGATCTCTGAGCTGTGGGAGGTCTGTCATATGGCCCTGCTCTACGGGGCTGATCCACTCCCTCTGTGCTCACTGTCCGTATGTGGGTCCTGGTCTAAGACCTACTACTTTGTGCCTCTGAAAAACTGGGAGCCCATCTCTCTAGGGGAACCTCTGCCTCATACAGATCTCGGTAGTATCTCTCCCTCTCTCTGGCTCTGACCAACTCTCTGGCAAATGCTGCTGATGGTCTTGTGCATAATGACCTGAGCTCTGTGAATCTCTGCTTAGTCTCCTACCGTCGGGCTATTGCCTAATCCCTCTCCATCAAGGCTCTGTCTCTCTCCACCCTGTAGGCATCTCTCTCTGCCATCAACACTCTCATCTGCTCCTCCAAGGAGGCAACCTGGGCTCGTAACATATCAGTGTCGGGCACCTTTGCCTCTATCTCATCCTGACAGACCCTGTCTCTCCCATCTTCCTCCTCATCTATCTCCTCCAGGATCTGATCCCTGATCTCTCTCTCGTGATCATCATCCTCATCATTGTCCTCCTGGTAGGCACCTAGCAATCCAAGGGCATCAATCTCTGCCTCCTCTCCAACTACCTCCTCTCCAACTGCCTCCTCGACACCTACCTCTGCCTCTGCTGGGATATCAGGGATGTCTCGGATCACTGCCTCTGTCGGCTGCTCCCCCTCACCACCTCTGGCCACATCTAGCATGGCCACATCCTCCTCTCCTCCTCTCTCCTCTCGGATCGGTGACAAGGCTGGTCCTCATCCCCATCGACCACATCTCCCTCTCCTACCTCCACGTCGGCCACCTCTGCCATCATCCCCTCCATCACTTCGGCCTCCTCTGCCTCCTTGGCCTCCTCCTGCGCGCCTCACGGGACACGTACCCGCATGGCTTTCTCTAGGTGATGGCTGCCCACTGAGATGTCAAGGGAATCAGCCTGTACAATGCCCACCACTGATCATAAGCTGGGGTCGTCCCTGGATCTGCTGGTCCACCCCTCCATCCCCATGGCTGTGCCTGTAAACCATCAATATCTACCTTTGCAGTGGCGACAAGAATCTCTGGCCCCCACAACAATACCTCTCGTGACGACCAAGCAAACTCTGCTCTCCCTCGAGGTACATCCTGTACCTCTCCATACTGTCTCAAGACCCGGTCTGACAGTTGTCGCTCTATAATGTGCATATGGGACACTGTCCGTCCCACCAGATACTGTGTCTGTCTACAGAATGGAAGGTGCTCGTCCTCATCTGACCACACCTCATAGCCCAGGTACGGTCTCCATGTGAACTCCTACATCAAGTCTATAGCGTGTCTAAAATAACCTGTGTCCCCAATATCGTGCTGTGTGGTGGCCCCCGCATAACGAAAGGCGTATGGCACTCCCTGAGGTACATCAATTGTAACAATCAGTCTGAATATAGCGATATGCTCCCATGCCCATACCATCAGGAGCATGGTACCGCAGCTCATAGACTGTGCCTCTCTATAGGCAATGTCATGCAAGTGGAAGTATAACATCCCTAACACACACGAACCCCAAGCATATACGACTCAGCGCTCAAGCATGCCCACTAACATCTCCCCCCATCCTACAGGGAATCCATGTCCTCGTGATTCGGTGCTATCACGAAAGCCTATCCAAGATTAAGCTACTAGACAATCTAGCTGTCCCCGTACCTCTAAGCCAATATGCCATCTAATCTCATAGTTAAGTCCACCTAGCTATCTAATAATGTCGATGGGGTAATATCTGCACATCTCAGCTATCCCCTCTGCATTATCATACACTACACCTTGTCCCTCTAATAGAGTAGTCTCAAAATCTATAAACATCCTCTAAGGTCCATGTAGCCTCTCTCGATTCGGAAGATGGAGCGATGATGTCTCAGAGTGCCAGCTCACATAGTGCTGTCAGCAATCCCCGATTTGCCCTAATCTGGGGCATATCAGTCACATGCAACAAACCCAAATGCCATAGAGTCCATCGCTCGGCCGGCCGCAGGCTGTCTCTGAATCAAAACGTCATGGGTCTCGACTCACGTGTATAGATAGGGTCAAGTACAACCTGCACCAACATCATACATGCCTCATGTTAGCCTGGATCATCTATTCTAATGCAAATGCGTTGTTATTTTGCAAATGTGTCATTCTTTTACACATGCGTCGCTTTTCCACAAATGCGGTTCAAAAATTACATGTGCGTCATTATTAATCAAATGTGGTTCATAATAATCACATGCGTCATAAAACTATCATTTACGTTGCATAATCTCAAATGCATTTCTAAATAAGCAAATGCGGCTATAGCTATTCATATGCGTTTCAGGAAATCACATGCGTATCAAAATAAACAAATGCGTTTATTAATATGCACATGCGTTGCAAAATTTCAAATGCGTAACAAAATAAACACATGCGTTTATTCGCTTAAACCTAAGCTAACCGATCGGCGTTAAAATTCAAATGCGGCTTTTCGTAGTCACATGCGTCATTCGCCCATACACATGCGGTGCAAAATAAAACATGACGCATAACTTAAAATGCAATAAATGTCTTAAAATACGTGCAAATGAAAAATTTTCAAAAGGTAAGTTTTAGGTCCATACCGGGGGGTCCGCGCCGGCTGGTCTCTGGAATGTCCGGATCCTGTATGCACGATGATGGGTGGCTGGAATTGGAGACATCCTCGCTGAAAGTCAGAGCAAATTTTGAAATCTCTAAGCTAGGTGGGTGCAAATGAATAGTTTTTCACCCCAATTCCAATATATACCTAGGGCTTAGGTGGCATTTCTTTCCTACTGGCCATGAAAACTTCCATTTTCTATCATCTCGTACCCATCCCTCCCATTTCCAAACCCAATTCCGTCAACTGCATTACATTTCTGCCTATCTACTGGACTAATCGGGCGCATTTCCAAATTTTTTTGAACAATTCGGAAATTTGTCAATTTTCCCGAGGGGGCATACCTTCACCTATTCTAATCTGGAGCATTACTGGGGCATATTTTTCATCGACTTTCTTTGACACAACGCCGAAATGACATTGTATCAAAGAGGGGCAAATGTAGACACTGAAATCTGGTTTAAGCCTGCGACTTCCATATTCTGCATAATTCGTATTATTCATGGTCATGATTAAATAATGTCAATTATTTAATTATTCATCTTAACATTAATTCTTCTATTAGTTAAATAGTTTCAATTATTTAATTAATTCACTTTCGTTTATTTCTTCTAATTAATTAAATAAATGCTTGTTATTTAATTATCTTACTAATTAACCTTATTCTTCCGGTTAAATTAAATAAATAATTATTTAATTTATTCTTTATCATATTTCAACTATAATTAAATAAATTCTTAATTTATTTAATTATTCAATTTGAGTCCTTTCATCACTTAGTTAAATAAATATTATTTGTTTAATTTATCAATAGAATATTGTCTCTTGAATTAAATGGATTATTTAATTCATAAATTCTATTTTAACACATTCTTCTATATTTTTAGATAATTATGTGAGTTATCTAAGAAGTATTCACTTTACTCAACTCGACATCTATTTTGTCGTTGATTAACTATTCATTTGATGTTTGAGTGGCATTCTCGAGTAATCTCCTCGTCTAACCATTTGTCGTCGGTTCACTCATTTTAGTGCACATGCATATTAATTAAATATTCTTATTTAATTAATTAAATGTTGTGCGTGCATTCAAACAGAGAGTCGTTATAATCAATCTTCATCTTTGTCATGCAAAGATATTTCTTATGTTTTCGAATGCCGAACTGAAGATTAAATCATTTATTTAATCTTTAATTCTATTTCTAATTTGAATCACTCGTGTCATCACTGTCAGTTAACATAATGCATGTCTAATCAGTCAATCTCAATCGTCTGTTGATCTTTCAATCTTGACCTGTCATTCGAATAATCAATTTTCTATAAATTGATTTGTCATTCTTCATTCCAATCTCTCTCGCGAATTTTGTAACTTTGGAGAGCACTTTTGGCTTGAATCTTCGATATTTTGCTAATCACTATCTTAGGCTATACTTGCACGAACTTGAAAATCTGAGGGCAATTATACTACACAAGCAAAATGGAGAAGGGCAATCGAGATGAATCATGGAAATACGTTTGAAGATTGGTGAGATTGTTCTAGTTTTTAATTACGTTTTTACTTTCCCATGTTCTTTGTTGCTTAACGAATGAATTTGCATTTTAGATTTTGGTATTATTTACATGTGTGCTTCAAATCTTCTTTGTTGTCTATTGTGCAAAGCCTTTTCATTTTCAGCGTTACAATATTATATATAATTTAATTTGTATTATATAAAATATATATAATATATTAATTATATTTTGTATTATATAGAAAACTAATAATTATTAATTATATTAATTTTATATATTTATTTAATAGTTTTGTAAAAAAATAGAATATATAATAATAATTAATAGTAAAATTATATTATTTTTAATCTTTTTTTTTAGTTCCTATCGATAGGCTGGTTTACTATTGCATCTGCTACATTTGTTTTTCAAATAGTCGCTTGGCCAGTGAAATTGTATTGTTTAAAATACTTTTCTCTTTTTCCTATAGTCAGGATTTAAGCACATATTTTTTGTGCTTGAAAATTACGATTTATCTCTTTTTCTATTGGTTTGAGGAGGTTGATTTTTCATTTTCCTTTAAGTAAATTAGGAAAATAGGGGGACATTATATATTGTGGCAAATATTTAATTGGGGGATGCATATTGTGCGAGTTTTGGTGGTAGGCTTGTGGGTATTGTAGTAGTGAATGCATGTTTAATGCATTAAATGCAAGCTTTGTGAAATGTGTTAGATAGTTGACAGGTACACAAGCAGTGAATGCATAGTTAATTCAAGAAATTTGAGGTGAGTGTTGAGTTTTATTTGTGCTTATTCTTGTCTTTTTATTGTTTGCTTAAAATATTTTTGTTTTTATCTCTGGTCTGCCATCTTTGATGTTTGTTATTTTGTGTAGTGGTTGAACAGGGGAGTAGTCGTCAAAACGATGTATTACTATTGAGTGGCTCGTTTGTTGTTTGTGATACTTGATAAGTAGAAGTATTGGTCATTGTTACAGGGAAAACTGAGTAGTTTGAGCAAGTTCTTGTTGATTGTGGAGGGTTTGAATGCATTAACTATGTGTTAATTGCTTGAGCGGCCAGTAGTCTACTAGCAAATCTTGCAAAATTTGTATTTAATGTCTAAATGTCTACAAAAATTTATCATCCTAGTTTGTTTTTTTGCAAATTTTATTGTGTGCTTTTATGTTTTATGTTTATGGAAAATGTATTATATGTCATGGAGTGTCCTCATTTGTCTAATTTGTCTATGAAACATGAAGTAATCCTTGCAATTGGAGATAGAGGAAAAGATCTATACAACTACAAATATAGTTGGTTGTTGAACAAGGAACTAGAAGGTTTGATTATTGTGTCATTCTTCTCCTTTGTTTGCAATGAATTCAGTGAACAATAAAGGAGAAGCCTGGTTCAAGAATCTGACTTACCGAATAGATAGATGAGCATAGTGAATGACATGCCATGTAATTCATAAACATGAAACTATTTTTTTCCCAAAAGCAAGTTACTATTGCAATTGTTGATTTTGATTTTGAAATAGTTGCTTGGCCAATCAAATTGTATTGTTTAAAATATTGTTGTCTTTTTTCTATAGTTGGGGTTTAAAGACATATTTCTTGTGTTTGAAAATTGTGTTTTATAGATCTTTTTCTATTGGTTGGAGTAGGTCTATTATTCACTATCATTTAAGTAAATTAGGAAAATTGGGGGACATTATGTATCATAGAAAATATTTAATCAGTGATGCAAATTATGGGAGCTTTGGTGGTGGGTTGATGGGTACTGAAGCAGTGAAGCATATTTAATCCATTAAAAGAAAATTGTGTGAGGTGTGTTGGAGAGCTGGTGGGTATGGAAGCAGTGAATGCATAGCTAATTCATGAAATCTTAGTCGAGTGTTGGGTTTTATTTGTGTTAATTCTTGTTTGTTTATTGATTGTTGAAAATCTTGTGTGTTTTTTGCTTTGGGTTCCTCTCTTCCATGTTCTTTATGAATGCATGTTTAATGCATTAAATGCAAGATTTACAAAATGTGTTGGATAGCTGGTGGGTACACAAGCAATGAATGCATAGTTAATTCATGAAATCTCAGGCGAGTGTTGGGTTTTATTTGTGCTTATTCTCGTTTTTTTATTGTTTGTGGAGAAGCTTGTGTGTTTTTGGCTCTATATTGTCATCTTTGATGTCTATTATTCTTGATAGCTTTGAGCAACTAAATGCTTTGAGAAAGGTCTTGTCAACCATGGAGGCATTCAATGCATTGACTATGTATTCATTGCTTGAGTGGGTACCAGCCTATCAACAAAGCTCACAAAATTTGTATTTAATCTCTTAGTGTTTGCAAAAATTTATCGCATTGGTCTATTTTTTCCCAAATTTTGTCATGTGCCCCTAGTATTGATTTGCTTGTAAGAAAAGTAGAAAAATAGAAGTAGATGATAAATTTTGCAGATAACTATAATGCATTGTAAAGCAGTGAATGCATAGTTAATGCATTAAATACTATGTCAATATTGGCACAATTGTTATGTTTTCCAAGCCTAGGGTTAGATTGCTAAATAGGTGTAAACAAGAAGGCTTGTGTATAGTGGGACATTCTGCATAGCTGGTGCATGTGGACTAATTGCATGGATGGTAAGAATGGTGGGCTTGTTACGTGTAGACATGTGAGGACGTTCACTTGAAACAAATTTGTGGCTAGGTTGATGCATTGGGCTATGATCTACAAATTCTGCCAAGAACACTTTGTAAATTAATTGTTATGGCTTAGTAGACCTTTTAGTCTACAAGTGCTTCTAATTTAAGTAGGGGGCAGATGACTGTATCAATGCAATTGTATTGATAACTAAAATTATTGCTCACTATTACAGGGAAAACTAAATGATTCATTGCTTTTGTGCCAGTAAGCCCTCTGTCAAAGGTTGTGCAATTTGCATTTAGCTATTAAATATTTGCCAAAATATATAATTTCCTATTTTTCTAATTTACTTAAACAAAAATGAGTAGTAGACCTACTAGAATTTAATGCAATAGTTGTAGATTGATTGAAAGGCATGCCATTTCTAATGCACATCAGATAATTGCAATAGCAACCTGCTTTGATCACAACAATAACTTGCCTCTGAGCAAAATGTCATGCACATGAAGTGCATGATGGAAGTAAAGCTGAAACAATTTGCATTGAATTCTTAATTTTAGCATTTTCATTTGTAATACTTTCTTGGCCAATGAAATTTGATTGTCTTGCAGTAGGTCTACTATTGATTTTAGTTTCAATAAATTAGGAAAATATGGGAACATATATACTTGGGATTTATGGACATATTTTTCATGTTTAAAAACCATTATTTATCTCTTTTGCTATTGGTATAACTAGATTGGAGGTTTAAATATTAATTAATTTCCTTTCAAATATTTATCCATTTACATCATTGAAAAGTCCCACCAAAAACAATTGGTATCAAACCATTAAAGTGACACATTAAGGAAGGGAAACAACATCAAAAAGTGCCTTGAGAAACACAATATGCTGAGGCTAGTGGTATGGAGCAATCCCAATACCTTGTAGTGTGTCAATGGTGAACAAGTGTCAATTGGAATGCTTGTCTATGTTTTGTTGTGTTGCATACATTATAGATGCCAACTCAGTGCATGGATAGTGAGAATGGCAAGGGTGTTGCATGTGAACATGTGAGAATATAGACTTGGAAAAAATATGTCCCTTGATTGATGCATTAGAATAATAGTTTGTTGTTGCTATATAAAGCAATACTATTTTAGATCTTGTTTGCTATGGAGGCTTACAATGCATTAAATGTGGCTTGATTGCTTTGATAAGCACTAGCCTAGCAACAAAGCTTGTAAAATTTGGATTTAATGACTAGATGTTTGCAAAAATTCATTGTGTTGTTCTGTTTTGGTTCAACATCTACCATTTTCCGTCAAAGTTGGCACAATTTGCATTTAGACATTAAATATTTTTGGTTCTATGAATTAAATTTTTTTGCTGCTTTTATTTTGCAGTCAACATCTTTTTCCTTTATATGCTAAACAATACTTTATTTTCTTATGTTTTTGTTTAAATGGATTAAACTTCGGTATTGCAGCTTTTTAGTATGCAATATATTAGCAATATAAAACATACATGTTTTTAAAGGGAAAGTTACTACTACATTTATTGCATTTCAATTTGACATACTTAGTTGGCCAACCAAATTCATTTGACAAATTTTATAATGTGTTTATATTTCGCTTATTTTCTTACATAAATAAGAGTAGCAGACCTACTACATGCAATAGAAACAAAGATAAATGATAGATTTCAAACATGAAAGATTCAGTTGATACTTGATTGAGTTCTCTTTGAACTACTTTACCAGTTACTTAGTTTTTGTGGATAAATCAGTAAGCAACAACATCCACTTTATAACAAAACATAGTGAATGTAGTCGGCACATTTACTATTGCATTTGCTGAATTTTCTTTTGAAATAGTTGCTTGATCAATGAAATTGAATTGTTTAAAATATTTTTGTCTTTTTTCTATAATTGGGATTTAAGGACATATTTTTTGTGTTTGAAAATTATAATGTATCTCTTTTTCTATTGGTTGGAGTAGGCCTATTATTCATTTTTCGTTTAAGTAAATTAGGAAAATAGAGAGACATTATATATTGTGATAAATGTTTAATCAATGCATGCAATATGTGTGAGGCAACAAGACTCAAAATTTTGTTGACAAACATGATATGTTGTTGTTAATGAAAGGGACCATTCCTAAACGGGAATTCTTGTGCATGCTTTCACATCATAATGATATCAGGACAAGGGTAACCACTTAAGTGACTTTGTATAATGAATACAATTGCATCAAGTTACTATTACAATTATTCAATTCACTTTTGAAATAGTTCATTGTCCAATGAAATTGTATTGTTGAAAATACTTTGCTAGTAGGCTAGTGCCTATCCAAGCAATGAATTCAGAGTTAATGCAATGTATGCTTGTACAAGGAAGAAGAGCTTGCTCAAAGATCTAGAAGAGTGTTACTTTATCTAGTAACAACAGACTATGAGATATTCTCGTGTTTTGCTAATTTTCTTAAGCTAAAATGAATAGTAGACCTACTACAAGAAAACCAAATTAGATTGGCCAAGTAAATATTAGAAATACAAATGAGAAAATTAAGAACTGAAGTGTTGTCTATAGAAATAAAACCAAAACTGTCTAGATTATAGAATTTGATTCATTTGCAAGTGTTATGTATCAATTGCATCGATCACATTTTGAGCGACAAAGCTCACACAAATTGGATTTAATTCTTAAATATTTGGAAAAATTTATTGTGTGCTTTTGTGTTCCATGTTTATGAATAGAATATTGTATGTCATGGACTATGCTCATTTTTCAAATTGTAGCTATAACAAGGACCATTGGTTGCAACTGAAGTGGGGGACAAAGATTTATATCGCTGCAAATAGACTTGGTTACTGAACAACAAGATATAAGTTTAGATTCTTGTATCATTCTCTCAATTTATTTGCAATGAAATTTAATTCTTCCAATGCGTCTAAGTATTATGTATTGGAAGAGTTGTGAACAATAAAGGAGAATGTTAGCTCAAGAATCTGACTTTCCAAATAAACAGATGGGCATAGTGAATGACATGCCATGTAATTCATAAACATGAAACTATTTTTTCTTGATAAGCATGTTGTTTTTGCAAATAGAATTATGCATAATTGTCATCATAGGATATGCAATTCATTCGTTAAATATTTGCAAAAATCTATAATGTCTTCCTAGTGTCCTAATTTTCTTAAACGAAAATCAATAATAGACCTAGTGTACTAATGATGCATTCACTGCTATCATGCCAAGGAGTCCACTGGCAAAGCTTGTGCAATTTGTATAAGTAATTAAATGTTTTCCAAGATATACAATTTCCTATTTTCCTAATTTAATTAAACAAAAATGAATAGTAGACCTGCTTCAACCAATAGCAAAAGAGATAAATCATGGTTTTGAAACATGAAAAATATGTCCATGAATCCCAAGTATATAATGTTCCCATATTTTGCTAATTTTCTAAGACTAGAATTATTAGTAGACCTACTACAAAAAAATAAAATTTGATTGGCCAAGGGAGTATTACAAATGCAGATGAGTAAATTAAAATGCATTGAGCCCATTTTCAACGATAAATCTCACATAGTTTGGATTTAATTCTTGAATATTTGGAAAAATTTATTGTGCACTCATGTGTTTCATGTTTATAAGTAGCATGTTCTATGTCATGGATTGTGCTCATTTGTATGAATTGTACCTATAACAAGAACCATTGGTTGCAATTGAAGTGTAGGAAAAAGATCCATATCATTGCGATTAGACTTGGTTCTTCAACAACAAGCTGCAAGGTCAAATTCTTGTATCATTCTCCTACTTTGTTTGCAATGAAATGTAATTCTTCCAATGTGTCTAACAATTATGAATTGGAAGAGTTCTGAACAATAAAGGAGAATGTTGGTTCAAGAATCTAACTTCCCAAAGAAAAAAATGGGCATAGTGTATGACATGCCATGTAATTCTTAAAAATGAAACTATTTTTTTCTCTATAGCATGTTGCTTTTGCAATCAGAGATGTGCATAATTGCAATTGTGGGATATGCAATTCATTTGTTAAATATTTCTCAGAATTTATGGTGTCTTCCTACTCTCCTATTTTTCTTAAACGAATATCAATAATAGACCTAGTGCATTAATCATGCATTCACTATTTTAGTGCCAACCTGCCCACTGGCAAACCTTGTGTAATTTGCATCCATCGATTAAATGTTTTCCAAAATATATAGTGTCCTATTCTCCTAAATTACTTAAACAAAAATCAATACTATGCCTACTGCAAGACAATCAAATTTGATTGGGAAAGTAAGTATTACAATTGCAAATGATAAAATTAAGAATTCAATGCACATTGTGTCAACTTTACTATCATCATGCACTTATGTATTAACTTCAATTTACTCTACTTCCTATGTTAGCTTTAGTGTTTAGGAAACATGTGTGTACATTATTTTCAAAGTTAACTTAACATCCTGAAGTAATTGGTAGTTGTGCACCTACTTTTGCATGTGTACAATTATGAGTATTTGATACAGTTCACTTCTTCGAGTCCTTTATAAAAAATGTAATCATATCCATTTGAATTTGTTTGAACTGATCCTCAAAGTTATTATACATTGAATCTTTGATTCTCTACAAACTAAAAAAGCAATGTAAACTATAAAACTATGCAAAAGCATTGGAAAGCTACTGTTGGGCTATTTCACAACAATTTATTGTTGTTTTGGACAAAATGTTCACTGCATCATCTATGTTTTGTTACTAGAAAATCCCTAATTTTAAAATACTATTTTTTTAGAGAATCTTCTCTCATTCTCTTTTGGCAATATGACATCCAATTTTCCCATTTTCTAATTATTAACTAGATTGATGAACTTTTCACGTTTGTACTAAACCAATGTTTAAAAATTGAAAAATGCCATGAATGTCAATATGACAATGGACAACACATACATGATAGCTTGCAGAATTTCAAGGCATGTTCTATGGTTTGCTGCCAATAAGCATTTCATGTCCCTATATTTTTTCCAATAGGAAAGTTACTGTTGTAGTCAGACCAGGTTGCTATTGCAATTGTTTGATGTGTTAGTTTAAGACGTTAAGTTAACTTTACAGAAAATATATGTATATCTTAATTGAATGTGCAAATTTCCTAAATATTAGACCTAGCTTAGAAATTCTATGAAGGTAGGCCATTATTGCAATATTTTCATTTGCAATTGAACGATAGTAAACAGAGAGAAATTATGATAGGAATAACTAAATACTACATAAATTATAGAATTTCACTGGCGTTAATATCAAATGCACATCCAACAATTTGCTAAAATTTGGAATAAAATAGACCAATGTGATAATTTTTTGTAAACATTCAAACATTAAATTCAAAATTTTCAAGCTTTGGTGATAAGCTATTGGCCACTCAAGTAAATAAATACATAGTTAATAAATTTAATTTCTTTATAGTAGACAAGACTTCGCTCAGAGCATTCAATTTTTCATGTGCCAATTATCATTTGTTCATTGTCTGTCAATTACAAATGAAAGCATT
>VDFB02205156.1:0-10740 GCA_007258455.2 Sequoia sempervirens | reverse complement strand
TCTCTCTCTCAATCCCTCTAGCTCTCCCTAGTACCCTTAATACTCTACCCTATAAATGTACCATGTAAAGCTTAAAAAAACCAAATTTAATATAACGCGTGCGCATTTTCAACCATTATAGATATGTCCATTTAGGACTAAATAACGCGAACGCGTTATAAGGAGAACGCATTATAACGCGAACGCATTATTTATTGTACTAAAAACGGTTAAAAGTCGCAATGTACCCGTGATGTCGGCCCACATTCTGTATATTCTTCTGGTTCTGCGCGTGCTCTGACAAAAAATAGCTTTTTCATGATTGAGTGAAGTGTGCATGCATGATTTTGAGATTCCACCACCTTTTGAATGTTCCTTCCATCACCTTTGCATGAAATAACAGAGTTTTCATGTTGAGAGGCTTATAATATCAATTGAAATTTGAATTATAGTGATAATTGATATAAAATTGAAATTTGGAGGGTAACAAGCTTTTGAAGAAGTCAAATTTTGGAGGAGTTTGAGGAAGGAAGAAGCAAAGGTCAAAGATAATTGGGTAGAACTCCTCGATTTGAACTTTGCTTTTAGGTATGTGAAATTTGTACATTTTATATCATTCTAGGCTATGGCTTGTTGCTTTCATTTTTGTTGTTTTTCTCTATTCCATGTTGATCAAATTGTTGTTTGTGATGCAATACAACAATTCACTTGGGCAACCCTAATGTAAGATGAAAGGTGCTCTAGACCATACAAAAGATAAATCGCTTGGGGAATAAATCGGCAAACCAAAGTTCGTGATTTTTTGAAAAAAATCGTGAAAAAATCAGATTTACAAAAACATAAAAAATTGAAAAAAATAGTCAAAAACTACTTTAAAAAAAAAAAAAAATTTAATGGCATTTCCATAGCATACGCACATTGAGAGCAAATAAAATATAGAGTCTAATCGACATGAATTATAGAAATAGATTTTTGTTGGTTATATTCATATCGATGATTACATTGCACAAACATACTACAACTGCATAAATATCAGATGGTGACAGTTGTCGATGCTTGGTCATTTTTCATACATGTCTACCAAAGCATTTTATCAAACAGTTCAACGCCTTCATGCTATGGGTAAAAGCCTAAAACAAGTGCCTTCGAACAAGCTATGGATGCTTGGAAAAAATCTACCAAAGCATAATATAGGTTAATAATGATAGACAAAGCAAAGGATTATTTGAGGGTCGTTCTCAAAAAGAAATGCAGTTCATCAGTTGATGTGAATGCCATGACAATCCATAACAATTTGCTTGTCATGTAGCATTCGCCATGGCATTCCATCACCATGAGACTACATTTCTTTGAGACATTTTTTCAAGCAGCTTCATCGCCTTGTCTATGCTACCACATTTTTCATACATGTCTACCAAATCATTTTATCAAACAGTTCATTGCCTTGTTGCTATGGCTAAAAGCCCAAAACAGGTGCTTTCAAACAAGCTATGGATGCTTGGAAAAAATCTACCAAAGCATAATATAGTAAGCAATAACATAGACAAAGCAATGAATTGTTTGAAAAAATGCCTCAAAGAAATGCAGTCTCACAGTGATGGAATGATGCAGAGGCAATGGCAGGATAACAGACTTAGGAGGCAAAACTTCTTTCAATTATGACTTTTCAAACAAACTTTCAACTCAAGAGGCTTGTTCCTAGGCTTCCAAAGGCCAAACTAAGGAACTCAAAATCCCATTAATACACCCATAGACAAGATGACTTATACATTCCCAAAATACTCACATAACACCCTCAAAATGATCACCATGTTTGGTGGAGATAAAATTCATCCAACTCAACACTCAGACCTACTAGGCTTAACCAATACTATCAAGAGGACAGTCAAATTTTAGTGGCCTAAAATACTTCCAAGAAGGCTCAAAATCTGTATTTAGACTTCCCCATGGTACCTACACACACCATCAAAAGCATTAGGCAAAATTCAAAAGGAAACTAGAGTTCCTAGAACAAGACAATTTGCTCCAAAGGGCCTAAATAGGACTGAGAACAGCAACTTCAAACTACCTAGGCTCTCCCCTTCACCCCAAAGCCTCAAATTAGAATCCTACAGGCTAATTACACCCTTCCAAATCATTTCCAACTATCTCTAAAACAAATTTTCCAAAACTCAAGCAAAAATCCACTTTTTTTGCTTATGAATTAGGCTTGCCACATAGAGATGTCAAGCCAAAAACTTTGCACCACTTCTTCCCATGAACCTGCCATTCTCCAAAACACTTAGGGAATAATGGTACAGGGTTAAACCTTCCATCCCACCAAGAATAAGCGGATCTAACACGTGGGAATGGAAGAGATCCACATATTTCTCTCAAAACCCTGATTTTGAGGGTTTTCAGACCACCCGATAAAGAATTGGGGATATCTCCTTTATTTCTTAATGAAAATTCACCACTCCAACGCCAAAATGAAGCTTATTCAATCCTCTTTCCAACCATCACATGCTTGGACCATAACTCAAAATGTACAGGCCGTACAAAGCACGGGATCAGCAGATTTTGTTTCAGAAAACACAAAAAACAGCAAGTTTTTTTATTGAAAATTCTTTCCAACTTCAACAACAACCTTTCCTCAACCAAGAGAGGAATATTTAAGGTCTGAATGCCATGAAAATCCATAGCAATTTTCTTGTCATGGCATTCATCATGGCATTCCATCACCATGAGACTACATTTCTTTGAGACATTTTTTTCAAGCAGTTCACTGCCTTGTCTATGCTACCACATTTTTCATACATGTCTACCAAATCATTTTATCAAACAGTTCATTGCCTTGCTGCTATGGCTAAAAGCCTAAAACAGGTGCTTTCAAACAATCTATGGATGCTCGGAAAAAATCTACCAAAGAATAATATAGTAAGCAAAGCCATGGTCTCATGGTTTTTCTTGTGCGAAAATCAGCTCTTGGCAACAACTTTTGCAACTCTTTCCATTATCCTACATCTTAGGATCTCAACCTCCTTGATTCTGAACCATCAACTTCCTCAACTGCCTCTTCGCATCTTCTAACAACTTATATGTGATTAGCACACATTAAATGCCTTACGATTCTAATACAAGCTATCTAAAGCTAAATAAAGCAACATTTAATCACAAGGATTACCCCTAGATGATTTTAGTCCTAATGACTAACCCATCACACACAAACAAGACCTTCTAAGGTCCAAATAAAACATACTAAGACCCTGATTTGGCTAAGATCAGGTACAAGCCAAAATTTTTGACAAACAAAATGGGGATCAGCCTAGGTGCCCCTACACCAATCTACCTTCAAAACATTACCAAGCATACACACAACTGTGGAATAACAAATGAGACTGCTCCCAAGCACTTGACAACATTCCTTTCGCTGTTTCTACATATTCTTAGGCCTATTTATTTTGATCCCTTTCAACATACTCTAAAATTTTATACACTTATTTCACAAAATAGAGTATTGATTTGTGGGATTCACCCAATTTAGGGTATGGAGTCCTAAAGATTAAATACCGTATTGATGTTAAAGACTAAGGAATTTGTATGTATAGTGATAGCTGTATTTAGATTTGTGACAAACTTGTTTGCATAGTGGTAATGGAATAGCATCACTACTTGGGTATAGGGACAGTTTATATTGTTTTGATTGAATTATGCTTCCAAAGCTTTCAATTAGTTAATTTGACAACTTAACACTTTTTCTACAGGTAAAATTATTCGTCATGCCGAAGAAACGAACTGTTAAAGGGAAAAAACTAACAGATGATAAGCTCCAAGCCTTAAGAGATAAAAATAACAAACGGATGAGGGAATATCGTGAAAAGCAAAAATTGGGAACGATTGATGAAAACAAGCCAGTTGAAGAGGAACTTCAACCGTCAAAAAGAGAAAAGCAATTGGCAGCACAAAGGGAACGAATGCGAAAGAGTCGTACTAGGGTAGATGCAGATACGGTAGTTCGAGACACACCCTCTACCGCAAGTGAAGACGAAGGGACACCATTACACACAAGCGAATATGGAGGGACACCATCTACCACAAGTGAGTATGGTTGGACACCTTCCACCACATCTGAAGTTGAGAGTACATCATCACTCGGAATTGAGGAACAAGGTACGCCATCATCCCCATGTGAACCTCAAGGTATGTCTTCTATTCCACCCTCGATCGAAGGTACGCAATCTAGCCCACCTCAATTAAATATTGATGCAATTGGTAATGTAGAGATGTATGTACCTAAGAGAACACCACCTAGAATTTTGCGTAGAAAGCCAAAGTTTTTGATTAATATTGATGACGATATTTTGCAGCACATGGAAGGTAAGATTCCAGAACACACTTGTAGAAGATATGCTGATAAGATTTGGCAAATGTTCCTTGAAAGGCTAAATGAGACTGCAAGATGTCAACTATTTGTTCAAATGATGCGGGTTTAAAGTACAGAAACATCATGAAGACTCTTGGGTTGAGAACATCGAATGCATCAAGTGAAAACACTATTGTGAAGAATCTAATGGATGCTTATGACACCGTGGGTAAGACCTCACGCTCAAAGGATAGTAATGTCACACGACGTGTCATTACATCAACTGTGGTAAGCTATCAAACAAAGAGATCTCGCTTCATTAAAAAGACAAGTGAACAAGTGGGAATTAGTAGAAAAACTTTATCAAGCCGCTCAGCATGCAAAGAATTATGGGCACCAATTCAGTCGAATTATGGGCATTCTCGGGGAGACTACATAAAGATAAAAAATTTGTTGAAGCATTTCAGAACACTAATTGAAGATTATTGGAAGAATAATACAAGGCCATCTCTGAATCTAAGGGATGTCGTAAGAAGGAGAATCGGTAGTCGAAACCGTGAGCCACATCCAAAGCATTTTTTGGATACTACCCAAACCCAATTTTTTCATAAATTTCAAAATGATTATCCCCAAATTAGTATTTCTCAAAGATTTTTTGAAATGATTAAACCTTTTTATGTCAAGATAAATCACACACGCACTACTTGTTGTTGTAAACTGCATATTGAATTCTCTAACCATTTTGATGTTTATCGCTCTATATGTTTAGATTTGCACACTAACGATGTTTTGCAGGATTGTGGCATACAAGCCCCACCAAAATCTTCAAGAAAGCTCTCTACCAAAATTCTTTATGTGAAATAGAGGATGGCCAAATATCTATATAGGATAGCATGCTTGATGGTTCATGCAGCATTGCGTGGCTTGCAAATCTAATGCCAAGATGTCAACATATGGAAAGCACATATGAGGTGGGACAAAAACTAGTAGAGTTCGGGAAGTATAAAACAGTGGCATATGGTACAAAAGATGGGTCTGAAGTAAAAAGGTGTGAGTTGGTTATTCAGAAAATTCCAGTGTATCAGTTCATATCCATGTTTCGTGAGAATCTAGTGTATGAGTATGCAAGGCATACCCATAGAGCCCGATGGCTGGACATGCAATTCAAGCCATGCAAGGACACCTTTCCACTTGGCAGCATAGTATCGCTGGTTGAATTTGCGTGAGAACTACACTCTACACCACAAGGAGGTGCAGTCACAAGATACAACTCCACACAAGTTTCGACATTTGTGCACATAACATTCATTCATGCAGCTGATAGTACAGAGGACTAAAGGAAGGTATTGAGGGAGTATCACTTTTATATTAGTGATGATTGCACGCATTCTCCAGAGTTCATGCAAGGTTTCTTCTAGATGTTCTATGTTCATTTGGTTCAGAGGGGCATATCATACAGTCAGCATGTAATATGGTCAAACAACCGCAAAGACAGCCTTCAAGAACACACTACGTTCCCATCGTTGTGCAGTGATGCATCTCACTACACGTGTTCAACATATGTGAACTTTGTGAAGCTGACATGGAAAGGGGAGCATGACTAAGGCAGGAGCATGGAAAAGAGCATTAGCACGAGAAGAGTTAAAATACCAAGATACAAGGTACTTGACAGATGCAAGATCAATCATTCAAAGGGTGTAATTCTTCGATGGGTCCAAGGTAATGAAGGCGATTCGGGCCTATAGATTTTTGGTTGATGGATGATACTAACATTGCACCATATGAGGATTGTTGTATACCACTGTGATCGAAGTGAGTTAAACTCTTTCCTTAGTCACCAAATGCAGTTCATGGAGTATCAATAATTTAAGACAGCATGCTTTTGTTCTTCATGCGTACAATGCAAGCCCTCGAATGATTGTGAGTCGTGGGAGTGGGTTGGACAAACAGTTGGACAAGTTATGTCTTAGCTCCACTTCACACGTGACGCCTCCCATGGCATTGAACTAACACGATGGAATCAGCTCTGGCCACTTTGACCATGTATCGATCTATTCAACTAGGTAATATATCTACTTGCTTAGTATTTTAAATTCCATATTGTTATCTTACTTTGTACTGTATTCATGATGTTGACTAATTTCAATAGATATGTTGCACATATAAATGCAGGGCATGTTTATGCAGTTATTGTAGATGAAGACAACGAAGAAGGTACAGACTATTACTTGTGTCGTGTTGAGGCAAAAAAGAAATTGGAAGCCCTAATTGTAGATGGAGAAAAAATTGAATACCCTACAGGATCAGTTGTTGTTACTGGAACGGCTCGAAGGTACCTCCACATAAGAGTGTTAAACATTGGTTGTTTTGAGGAATTTGACATGCATCATAAGATTCTTCATTACTCAAACCTTGTCGGCATCCAATGTTCGCTTGAATGGCATAAGGGTAGACCTTTGAACAAGTGTAGTTGGGTCCAAGAGTCTAATGAGGCAATACTGGCACAATAAAGAGTAGAGCAGACCCGCATGGTTCATTGGATTAATTTGTAAGTATATGCAATAACTGCTCTTATTAATTTATACTTGATGGTAAAATTTGTTAGTAAGTCTCATTTTTTATGTTAATAAATCCATATTTAATGTCTTGATGATGTAATAAGGTTTTTTCAAGGCCATTTGAATGGATTTTTTGGTCTTAGATGATAGGAGTCAAAATTGCTTCAAAAAAGCAATGTTGTCATAGTGTATCTCAGGTAAACTCATCATTTAAGTTGTAATCCTTTTAACTAATGGCCCCTCTTTCAAAAATAGTTGAGGGTCATTGAAAATGATGTGTAGAAGCTTATAAGGCCTCATTTTGGTTAGGCGTATAAGGTTGATTGGAAGTTTGAAGCATTTGAATATTAAAACAACTCCTCAGTTTTGATTTTCCAGCAGTTTTGACTATTCCTTCGATTAAGTAACACCAAGCAGAGTATCACTGTGAAAGCCTCTATAAATGAATATGTGGGTTTGATAGAGGGTAGAGAATAATTTCTTTGGTGTGACTTTAATCTCGATTCTTTACTAAGTATTAAGAAATTTACTTCAATTTTAGTGAAAGAGGGTCTGAAACCCTACCAAACAAGGGTTTGGTCACCAAAATGGTCATAATTCCCATTTCCACTGTGGGAAAAATGTAAAAATTGGTAGAATGTTAGGTTTAGGGCCCTTATTCATGTTCAAATTTGTTTCAGAGTGAAATATGGAGGTTTGCAAAAGTTATTTGATGCCCTAGGTCAGTTTTTCCCTTGTAAATGCATGAAAATAGTCTTTAAAATGCACTTTTCATAATTTTCTGAGTATTTGTGCAATACTAATGAATGAAAAGCATGGAACAGGTCTTGGGGAACCTGTTAGGAATATTTTAAAGGAATTATGGGTGTTTGGGTGTGCCTTGAAAGGTTGAACACTTCCCTATAAAAGCCTATTAAGCTCATTTATGTACTTGTAAGTCAATCTTTGATACATTTATGGTGGGTGTTTGATCCCATGTGCTTTTGGAAACTTGTGGAGGATATTTTAGGAGTCGCATGAAATTGCTCTCTTTTACTGCTTTCAATTCCTTTTAATCGGGCTGAAGCTTCTCACTCATCGTGATTGGTGTGAATGCTGTGCTATATGGGCTTGTGTAGGAGCAATGGAAGAATGGATGTTTTGGGTACAAGGTCTATTTGTTTGGTCATTTTCTATTGTGTGAGAGTTTTTACATCATCCCCAAGTCATGTTGAGATGTTTGATTGTGTGATTCAAGTTGAGTGATCAAGTTGCATTGTTGAGTGATCAATTCAATCAAAAACAACAATGGCAAAGTCTGCCCTTTCAAGGTTTTATGAAGGGAAAGAGAGTCCAAATTGTAAGGGAAATAAGAATTTGTAAAATGAATGTCAAGTTGAGTGTGGATTGAGATTTTTCTTCCTTTGCTCTGCATGACATTAAGCCAGTTTGGAACACATCTCAAATTGGACATTAGGTCCTTAGCCATCTATTTCAAATAGGACAGGGTCCCTTTCACATTGGAACACATCTCAAATTGGACATTAAGACTAGTGATCTTGCCATTAATATCATCTATTTCAGTTTAAAAGTCCCTTGGAACACCTCCTCTAAACTCTATATCCTTGCATTCAATGGTGTTTCAAATTGTGTTTGTATGATGCCTTGAATTGTCATAAGGTTTCTAATAGGTCTCTTTTGAAACACTTGCTTCTCTTAACATTTTTTCTATTCATTCCAGCTATACTTAAAATCTTCCCTTCAAATTCATTCAAGGTAAGCTTAGGAATGATGATTTAATGGTGAAAAGTCAAAGAGAAGAATCAGCAATGGGACCTAAAAATCCGTTAGCAAGAGAGTTGGAGGAGTTGAGGGAAACCTTGGAAAGGGAGAGAAGGGAAATAAGAGAACAAGAAGCAGCAAGAGAGCAAGCTAAAGCAAGGGAAGAGAGGCAATGGAGAAGGGAGAGAAGCCAGTGTGCTAGGACTACTAGCCTCTGCAGAAATAGGCGAGGAGAACAAGGAGAATAAGAAGAAAATGATGAAGAAGAAGAGTGATAGGTACGGGGTTGGAGGAATCAATCACAGATTCCTACTCTAGGTCTTGCTTGCAAGACCTCCTTGGTGTTTTATTTCACCACCTTAACCTATAGGACCCTTCTCAAGTTTAGGTACCCCTAGTCCGTCTGGCCAACCCCACTTCTATCACAATTCCATCTACCAAGTTAACCTTGGTGCAATGCTTGAACTCTTCCTTAGCCCTTAATCTACCCTAAAGGCTAATCTATCCTCAATGCATTTCTGGTCCATTGCTTTAGTCTAGATTCTAATTTTTTCCTGGATTTTCTATGTTTATGTATGTGAAATTTGGTCCAGATGATCAGATGAAAGCAATTTTTGCATTGTAAATGTTTTGGGTAAATCTGATTGGATTACACAGCTTTTGTCAATGCTTGCCTATTTGATTGTTATTATATTTATGGCAACATTTGGTCTGAATTATTAAGTTGTTGTTTTTATAAAAACAAGTTTGGATATATTTGTGATTTTGACATATTATTGCTAATGACAATGTCTATCTGATTATATTGAGGTGGCAGCCCAAACCAGCAAATACAGTAAAGTTAGTTCATTCATATATTCTTTAAAGTTGCTCAAAACTCATTGTGCAGGATTCTTTCTTCTGAAATTTCCTTTTAATGAGGCTGGGAAAACATAGACAATAGAATTGTCGGTTTAATCAAACATAGGTTTCATTTTTTTAACATACACACATTGTTTTAACATCCACACATCTCTCCATTCGGAGCTCTCTCGCGTAAACTTCCAGTCCATTGTTCTCAGAGGGGAGGAGATATCCCAGTGGCAATACTTATAGGGGAGGAGATGGATCTCCTCCTCGAGATCCTTGGGCTTTCTCCTCCTCAAGATCCATGTAGTTTATTTAAAATAGTTTTGTTGTTCATCTCTACTCCAACAAGCTTGAATGGAAGTGACTTCTTTAAGGAATAGTATTCGGTAGACTTAATCAGTAAGGCTTCTTTTTCTATCGTGGTCTTAATTTAATCAGATATACAGGACCATTCATATTTAAGCAGATGTGTAGAGTCATGATATCCCTTTGTCTTTGAGAAGACCGTGTCACTACTCTTATGGACTATTGTAGGACATGCAATCTTAGAGGATTATCATACTGCATGTTGATTCATGTTGATTTATTATTATTAATAGTTGGTTGCTTAACATTACCTTCTCCAACAATAGACACCATTTCCCTTTGCTTACCCTGAATATTCTTACCATGATTGCCATTGTTTGATGCTTCAACCTATCCTAATTTACTGACTTGTGGACTTGAGTATGGTCTTGCAAAGCTCCTTTCTTCAATAGTCAATACCACTGTTGGTATCTCTATACTTGAAAAAATGCTTTCAAACAAGATGAATAACATGATCATGTATGAATCTTGTCAACACCACTGTCATGACCTTGTCATTGCTTATAGGTCCCTTGCTTCCTACAAGCATGTCATTGTTTGGATACAGTTTATGGATTGTCTTTGTGTTCTAAACTTGCTTAATCTCTATCATATTCTTTTCTTGTGACTGTTTAACATTTCCCTGTGATTGCCCTCAACACTGTCCTTAATTCAGTACACCTTAGTCATACTGTGATAATACAAAGTCAATACAATGTACTCCTGTGTATAATGATGTTTGAACTGAAGCTCTAAGCATGTCATTATAAAGAGAGGGATGAGATCTTTCATTTTGACTCCACATAACCTTTACTCAGTAGGAACCTCTTAACAATGTTCTGACACTGTCATACCTTATTGTCATTAGCCTGCCCCTTTTCCTTTGCACTGTGGACTAACAAGATT